>PVHX01004829.1:0-120189 GCA_004024805.1 Geosciurus inauris | reverse complement strand
AGAATCATGTGATTTTTATTTTTAAGTCTGTTGATGTGATGGATTACATGTATTGATTTCCGTATGTTGAACCAACCTTGCATCCCTGGAATGAACCCCACTTGATCATGGTGCACTATTTTTTTAATATGCTTTTGTATGCGATTTGCCAAAATTTTATTAAGAATTTTTGCATCTATATTCATCAGGGATATTGGTCGTACAGTGTGAATTCTGAAGTTAGACTACCTGCGTACAAATCTTGGCTGTAAATCACCATTAGAAAATAAAAATCTTGCTTAACCCTCAGATTTTCATCTCTAAAATTGCAATGAGTGAATGTATTTTATGAGATTTATTTTAGAGATTGACCAAAGTAAGGTAAGGTACTTAGAATGCTATGTTTAACATTTAATAAATTTTCAATAAATGTTAACTATCAGTGTTTTATGGGGGCCAAGCACAAACAAAATCTAGACCCAGGTCCAATTCTTTCTCCAAAAGGCCATATAGAATTTCCTGGTTTCTTTACAATTCAGGAAACCTAGGAGAGTTACAATGGCTGAGTAACAATGGCTGAGTTTCTGGATATTTCCACCTATCATGGGGAGTTTTCATAACCTCTCTGCTCCTCAGGTCAGGTTCAGTGCTGAAAAAATTCAAATAAATTTTTAAAAAGAAAAAGTAGGCTAAGGTAGGTTGAAAAGAGAGGCCCATCACATCAGGGCTATGGACCTTCCTTACCATGAAAGAGATTATTTTCTGATGCCAATTTCATACCAATTTTAAATAGTATGAAATGCCAAGAAACACCTTATCTTGAATTTGATCTGTCACAGAAGTGTCTGCATAGATTAATTACTGGGTCCTCTTCTGCCGGTCTTGGCACTGTCCTGGGCAGCCTGGCTACAATGGTTAAGGAAGCATTCGGGTGAGGATACAAAATATCTCAAGGAGATCAGCTTCTTTCCCTCCCCTGGCATCCCCAATCTTATCCATTCAGGAAGTGCTTCAACTCCACCTCATCTCAGATCTGATACAATTAGAGACTCTTCCCTTGATCAGAATTATTTATGATATGGGCAGGGAGAAAGAAAAGGCCCTTTTCCCTGATGAGCCCAGAGCTAAGCCAGAGCATCCGAGAAACTCCTGCATCTGATCCTTGAGCCCAAAGTGGGTTCTCGTCTCCATCTGTCAACAAAGGCTTTTCTGCACGGATCCAAAGAAACCATTCTCTCTTCCATCCTTCTCCAACAACTCTTAAGTTCAAAGTCCTCTCTCATCAGTTGGCTGGTGATATTCAGCAGCTCCCACCCGGATCTGGTCAAGAACTGCGCTTTATTACTACAATCCCTCCTTTTGCCCATGATGTGTCCTTTGGCATGGATACCTGAAAAAGGGCTTACTCATGGTCAAGTAGCACTTCCCCCTCCCCACAGAATCTCTCTCTCTGATGAACCATACCGTTTGGTATCTGAATAATGTGCTTGGCCAAAGAATATCATAATATATCCATTCTCTTGCTGGTGCGCCCTGTCATTTAATGGTTGTGTAAGTGATCTTGAGCTTATCTCACTTCTTCAAAGAAATTTCAAATTCCTTGAAAGCAAATCATGTGTTGTCTGTATTAAAGATTTTGGTGGTGCTCAACCGAAGTACCTACCATTTCTTTCCTATATCAGTCACTCAGTTGAAATTGATACACACACACACCAGAAAATAACAAAAATCAAAACCAAACGCAAAACAAAAACCAAACCATCATATATGACCCTGGGTCTCACTGAGTTTCCTATATTACAGAAGAGACTGGCATGAATAAAAACAACAGAGTCATAAAGACCAACTCCCAGTATCGGGACCACCTTAACTCCCAGAAAAATAAAAAGGAATGAATAGTTCAAGAAGGTTGGGAAATTATGTTAACCACATAATGTCTACTTCATAGGATAGGTAATGACCAAATCTGGCTGAGAAGAGGAATCTTTCATCAAACTTTTCTTGAGTCTCCTCCTGACCCCATCCCTTGCATCACCAAGACAACCTTCAGAATCCAGAGGTGTGGGGAGAGTTTTGCTGTGTTTGTACTGCTTAAGTACACTGGATCCTTCTCTGAGAATTCTGCTTGAACAGAAAATCCTTGGACAATAATGTTAAACTTCTGGGGCTTTCAGGTTATTAATGCATTTCAATGTTTCAAATCATGCCTCTCCTCTGATCTTCAGGTAGTTGCTGCCTGAGGTACTCTGTCAGAGTCAACACAAAAGGTCAGGATTGATACTAGAGGACTATGATAGATTAGCAATGTCTGCTATGGACAAAGAAGAGAACAAATTGGCATGGATGTCAAAAGTTTGTTAGCCCTGAAATGAGTTCCCAAGGAGGTAATATCAATGAAGTAATACAGAAATCCAGAGGCGAGGGGATTTTTAAAAATGTTCAAAGATGATCACATGTAAACTAGACAGAGAGGGACAGAAGTACAAAGACTGGACAAGAGGCACAATCTTGGCAACTGAACTGGAATAGCACAAGCAAAAGCACAGAGGCAGAGAAACTGGAGACTTTTACATCTTTACAAAATAATGTCATAGGCTAGTGCAGGTGGTAGGTCCAAGGACTAATTCTGACTCAGGGTCCAGGCCAGTGATGTCTAATAAAATACACGTGAGCTACATGCCTAAAATTCTCCACTTGCCATCTCTTAAAAAAAAAATGTAAAACTTTTTAAATTCTTTTCTTTCAAAAATATGTCCTTGCCAACAAATCATTAGAAAACTTACAGCCAAATTCAAAAGGCTTTAGATTAATAAAAGTGATGTAGCAGCTGAGTTATGTCAGCCTACGTGGAAGAGACAAGGGAAACTGGAAACTCTGTGATAACAGCAGCATCATAAAATGGAAAGAAATAAAAGGCTATCCTTAGCACTCTGGTTCTGATCAGACTTGCTGATAACAGGGGAGACAATAAGAAGCTATGCATCGATGCCATAGCTTGCTAATAAGGGACACCAACAACTGCCTCTGGCCCCTTCTTATTTGCAGGAAAAATATGAAATTTTTTTTTTTTAAATTCTGGGAGGATCTTAGTTATCCCTTGCAAGATAGTAACACTGGAGTGATTTTATAGCTTTTTCACTGAATTCAATCTTTATTATCATCTTAAGGGTTCATTTTTTTTAAGTTGATACATTCACATTATGATGGGGAACTTTGCAATGAATGAGGACTGTTCTTCTTTCCCAAGTCCTTCTCCCCAGTAGCATCTCCTGTACAAAAATGCCCCAGATCTGAATCCCCACGAGGAAGCCTGCTCAGATTACCAGGGAGTCAGAATGCCACAAATACGCAGGGAGACACTCTGGAAAGGGCACAAACTCCTGAGTCAGTCCAAACTGAATCTGAACCCTGGCCCTGTCAGTTATGAGCTGGGGAAATGCTGAACCTCACTTAGGCCCAGTTTCATACCCTACATGAATTAACGTCTTGTCCTTCTGAATTTTTCTGAGGATTCAATAAGATCAAACCCCTACAGAGGCAAAACCAAAACTGCTCCACAATGAGTTCCTTTTAGCAACTGGTGAATATTTATCAGGCACCTATTAAATACCAAGCCATGTTCTTGGTGTTACTGAAATACAGCAAAAAAAAAAAATTTTTTTTGTTAATGTAGTTTTAGACTATCAACAATAATTTCCATATGTATACACTCCCAATATGCCTAAAATGCAATGTGGCAGTTACCACATGCCTCACCTAAAATTTATATCTGACTCCTGAAGCTAGATGCTTCCTGACAACTTCCTCCATCCTGCTTCTTTATTTTGCTTATGAGAAAATTTAACCCCAGGATATAAAATTGTACTGAAGTCTGCGGATATAACAGGGAGTGAGACCAAGTGCTGTCCTCCACTAGTTGATGGCTTAGCAGAGGATACAGACACATAAAAGATATCAGCAAGTGTTTAACAGTGTGATATCAGACTTTCACTAAAGGCAGCCACCAGTTAGGATTCAATGCGAAAATGCACAGAAGTGCTCAACTCAGAGATTTCCCTTCTAGTTCCATGAGTCTGTGGTACTGAACTGCTTTTTCTAAGTGTTTTTGTAGGTGTTTTGTGCTGTTCAAAATCCCTTGATTCTATATTAAGGGCTTCAACCATGCCATGCATCTTACAGAAACTGAGAAAGCTATATTTGACAAACAGAAGAAAGGTCATTCAAAGATTCAAATTCGGTTTTCCAGGATTAAGGGGTAACATCAGAAGTCTAATAATACTCATCTGTAGAAAAGTATGATAAACTCAGATTAGTAGACATACTCAAGGATAGAATGGGCTAGAGGTGGGGGCTCATTGTATTCAAACCTTCCATCAACTGACTGCCAAAGAGAATTGCTTTTATTTCAATGCTTAATATTCTAAAATTTTTTTCTTTATTTTTAATTTAGCAGAAAAACAGCTGAGGTTTTCTCCATATTGAATCATGTAATACCATCAGCACTACAAATAGTGATTTGTATTCTATTGTGGATTTATTCATTCATCCATTTCTTGAGCATCTACTACAAGCATTGGAGCTGTGGAACTGATATGCATGGATTTGTTACAGTGCTTGAACTCATTCGAGTCTACAGTAAAAAGGAAAAAGGAACAATCACAGTCTGGCAGGACATTCATTCCAACAAGGGAAGGAAAGGGCTCATGGGGACACATAGGAAGGCCACTGTCATGGTTGAGATATGAGGTGTCCCCCTCAAAGTTCATGTGTGAGGCAATGCAATTTTCAATAGTGAAATGATTGTATGATGAGAGGTATAATTTATTCAGTGGATTAATCTACTGATATGGATTAATGGGAGAAGTAATTATAAGAAAGTAGGGTATAGCTAGAGGAAGGTCACTGGGGTTCCTTTGAGGTTTATAGTTTGTCCCTGGTGAGCAGAGCTCTCTGCTTTCTGGTTGCCATGAACAGAGCAGTGCTCCATTCTGCCATGATGTTCTGTCTCACCTCAGCTCCAGAGCAAGGGAGTCAGCCATCCATGAACTGAGTCTCTGAAACTGAGCCCAAATCCACTTTTCCTCCTCTACATGGTTCTCTTTGTGTCTCTTGATCACAGTTACCTAAAGGGGACTAAAACTACCACCTAAACCAGGACTTACTTAAGCATATTAGGGTTTTCTAGAGGAATAGAACCAACGAGAAAGAGAGGGAGGCAGGGAGGGAGAAGATGATAAAAAGCAGATTTATTAGATCAGTTCACAGAACTAGAAGCTGGATAGTCTCACAATGGCCATCTGCAAAATGGAGAGCCAGAAGAACCAGTAGCTGCTCAGTTCAAGAAGCTAGAGTTTCAAAAGAATAAAGACCAATGATGCAGCCCCAGCCCAGGAATGAAAGCCTGGAAACTCCTTGGAGAATTGTTGATAAGAATCTATTTTGGAAGAGTAAAGGAGCTGGAATTCAATGTCCTCAGGGGACCCCAGCCACCAAGAAAGCACCTCCTTCAGCATGGAGCTTGAGAGCTTTGTTCTGCATTGACTTCTTCCTTCCTCCACCTTTGTCCCATCTAGGCACCAGCCAATTGGACCAGGCTGCCCACATTCAGAGTGGGTGTCCCTACTCAGTTTGCTAGCCCACATGCCAACTGCTTCTAGAGACACCCTCATCGACACACTCAGAAGTCTCTGAATCTTAGGCATCTCTTAATCCAACCAAGTTGACAATCCAGATTGACCTTCACATGGGGCAGGGAAAGTTTCCAAGACATGATGTCCAAACGTGGACCTGGACAGTACGCATGCTCAATGCATCAGGGATAGCATGTGAACAGATATGGAACTGGAAGACGATGTGAAATTTTTGAAGCATGAAGAAGTTGGGTTTGTTTGAAGTGTTGGATGCAAGGAAATATGCGGTAAGAAATAAGTCCTGAAAAATAAGCAATGAGAAAAATATGAAGGACTTTGGGAGCCACTGCAGAGTTCTGATTTGATCCTAACAAGACTTGGAGGAGGAAGAACGAAATGAGGATGGTAATGGGGACAATAGGCTATGGTAGAGGCCATCTGTCATGAGGACAAGTAGGCCATGGTGGTGGTGGCATGTACTGAGCACATACAGTCAACCCAACTCTGTGACTTCACTCTGACTGCTGTGTGAAAGGCAGGGCGTAGAGAAAGACAAATTTGGAAAATGGAAAACCAGAGAAGAGGACGCCTTAGAAATCAAGTGCAAAATCATGATGATTTGGACTAGACAAGAGTAACAGTGCTAGGGACAGGAGACTTTTGGGAAATGTTTATGTCTAAGAGACAAGATCCTGTGATCCTCCGTGGTTGTTCTTTTAAATATCAATTTTTCCTATGTATAATGTGATCTACAAAATGTGGGTGACTGGGCTGTTTGTATTAAAGCCAGATCACACATTTTACATGTTCCTGTCGAACAAATCTTTATCAGTATCGTAAATTGTGCTTCCTCACAACAGTCAACTTTAGAAACAAAATGTATTCTGTGTTTTCAGAGCTTTAGCTTGAAGCACTATGAATATTGTCCATTTTACCATTAACAGAGAATAAATAGAAAGAATTAGAAGGTCCATCGAGACCTGCCAATTAGGACAAGATTATCCTAAATCCCTCTTTAAGCATCCCAGCAAACATCTGGCCTCCAGAGCATTGCTATAAAGGGGGATACTGAATTTATTAGGGCAATCACTTTACAGAATGGGCTGTATAAAGCGACTTGAGTCTCTCCTATGACAGCTAAGCTCACCCTGTGAATCCCTTTATCCTCAGCCTGGGAATATAGTCAGGTAGGCCCCCGGGCTTCCTGGTCCCTTCAAGTCAAGAACCATCTTCGCTTCAGTCATTAAAACAGCATATTCAGTGAAATAATCAAAGTTCAACACTTATATTTAATGTAAAATTTCTCCCCTCCCAACTCCCCAAGCCTGTCTCAGGCCTGGAACCTGCAGCGGGGCAGTAGCCTGGTCAACTACCTCTGCCCCAAGACTTCTGGTCTGGCTCACAGTGTATTTCTAGAAATGGTCTCCAAGATTTCCAGAGAGGCCAAGGGGGTGAGGGGAAAGGGCACAGTGAGCACAGTCATTCTGGCAGAGACCACTGGGATCTGGCTGGTCCCTCCATGTAAAGCTACTTCTTCCATGGGCACAGTGGCAGAAATCCTCCTGTTGGGAACCTCAGCACTGTTTTGAGGAGAAAGAAGCCTCTTCTCTGTGTCCACTCCACAGAAACTCCATGTTTTGGTTTAGCTATGTGGTATCCCCCAAAAGCTCATGTGTGAGACAATACAAGAAGGTTTAGAGGTGAAATAATTTGGTTATGAGAAACTTAACCTAATCAATGCTTCTCTCTCTCTCTCTCCCCATCTCCTTCCCTTTCTCCCTCCCTTCATCTCTTTTTCCTGGTGTGATATCCTCCTGACCTCCACTACCATATATTTGTTCCACAATGTTCTGCTTCACCTTGAACCCTAAGGAATGGAGTCAGCCATCTATGGACTGAGAGCTCTGAAACCATGAAACCTCAAATAAATTTTTCATCCTTAAAATTGTTCTTGTCAGGTCTTTTGGTCACAGTAGCAAAAAAGCTGATGAAAACATGATCCTTCCAAGAGAATCCTTTATAGCTCTTCCTCTCTCTCTGTCTCTCTCTCTCACACACACACACACACACACACACACACACAAATAGCTCCTTACTTAAGGGCCTAGGAAAACAGTCCCGTTTGACCCCTGAAGCCAATCTGGCAGCTCTGCAGGAAGATTGCCAAGTTCAAGGCCAGCCTTAGCAACTCAGCGAGGACCTGAACAACTTAATGAGACCCTGTCTCAAAATTAAAAATTAAAAAAAAAAAGCAATGGGAGTGTAGCTTAGTGGTTAAGTGCCCCTGAGCTTAATCTCTGCTGCCAAAAAGAAAAGAATTTCCCCTTCTGATCTTCACCCCTATTTAGTAGGGGACCTGTACATTCTACATTCAAAGGACCACATGCCAAGCTTTCCAAGGATCTCCCTGAAATCCTTCTCCCTGGGCCTAAAGTGAGACGAAGTAGCACCCCTGCCTTCTTCAAGTGAGGCCTCGGAAAATGCACAGTACTGACCACTCTCCCCTATTCCCTTGTATGAGCTACAGCCACGGGTCACCAGGAATACAAAATCCACCCCTGGTTTCATGGCATGCCCTGCATCCCTTTTAGGGTCTTATCTAAAACTCTGAAACAACAAGGAGAGATATACCTAAAGATCTGTTATTCTAATAAAAGAATGGTTGAGGTCAATTACTGGGAATTCTGAGTCCAAACAAGTTCTTTCTGATCCTGCACCCTAACAACCTAAATAATACACATTCCATGTAAATGACCCAAAAGGTGATTCAGATATATAGATGCTTCAGCCAAATGTTTAGCAAGGACCCAGGACTCACCTTCTTCATGCTGTTTCTGACTCTGTTTCCTGACTCTTGATTCTGTCTTCCCTTTTTAGTCCTACTCATTTTGTTGACTGTGAATTCTCTTATTTAGCCCTTTGATATCCACTAAGCAATTTAGCTCAGATGTACATTTGTCTGGAAACATATAATAGAATAATTGCCCCAAGCTCTGGGCCCATTTACCCAAAGATACAGTAAAAGCTTATATGTACTGTGATAAGTGACATCTGAAAATACCTCCATTACTCAATACCTAAATGGCTCATATGAAGTATTTCTTTTACAAATTTGTCCTAAGCATTGCCTTGTTTTGAAAACATTTTTAAATATAGTTAATTTTATGTATACTTAGCGAGTGATGCATAGGCAATAAGGTAGAAAGGAAAAGTTTTACCCCTCTTAACCCAAATTTTGTTTTCACAATTATATGCATACATATAAACGTTCTTCAATCACCAATTTAGCTGCAAGATCCTAAGTTTCAAAGAAACAGTGAATAGCCATGTGAGAATAAATAGCTGGGAGTGGTGGCACACACCTATAATCCCAGCAGCTCAGGAGGTTGAGGCAGGAGGATCACGAATTTAAAGGCAGCCTCAGCAACTTGGCAAGGCTCTAAGCAACTCAGTAAGACTCTATCTCTAAATAAAATACAAGAAAGGGTTGGGGATATTGCTTAGTGGTTAAGTGCCCCTGAGTTCAATCCTCATTACCAAAAAACAAAAACAAAAAACAAAATCATGAAACAATAGTTTTTTTAGCATAAGTAGGTCCCAAATATTGCATAGACTTAAAAAGTAAACTCTTAATCTAAAATTTAAATTTCACTGGGTATCCTGTAGTTTATTTATAAATCTGGAAACCCTATTTCCTGGGAACTTCCCACCCCAACCAGCCCTCAAAAACATTAAGTTTTTAAATGCAATAATAGATTGGCATAGCAATATGCTCGTGATTGACCCCCTACTCAGCTGGATTGATAGCCTGTTCTTTCTGGTCTTCCCAAGGAAGAAAAGGAAGTTTGAATTCAGTTTAACAAAGAGGAGAAAACAGTACCCCAATACTATAATTTCATATCAATGATCTCCAGAAAATCCCTAAAAATATAGAGAGCTACTGAGAATATATTTGGCTTCAAGGAAAAAAAATTGTAGACTCAAGCTGACTTAAATAAGAAATTCTGGAATGTTTACAACCAGAAGCCCAGACACATGATACCATAAAGACTCAGGTTCTTTCCATCATTCTCTGCTCTCCTCCATGTCAACTTCCCTGAGAGCTGCTTCTCCTCGGTGTAGACACAAGACTACCTGCGACAATTAGAGCTAGTACTTTGCTGTCCACATTCAGTAGGAGAGAAAAGTATCCCCTTCTGCTGATTAAACCATCTCAGAATATCTGTCCTCAGACCAGTCACTGTCATCCTGACATTGCCATGTGCTTTTATCAGCTTAAAAGTCAGGAGCCAAGGAGGGGTGGAGATCCAAAGATGGGATTCAAAAGAAGTTGAGAATCTTGATTACTGAGTAGGCAACAGATGTACTGGAAACTATCATTGGTTCTTTAATTTTTTTATTTAAGTGGCCCATTAATTTGATGAGAAGTCTACCCTTAGCATGCCTTCAAAATTTGAAACCTATTCTGGTTTGTTTTGCCAAATCCCAGTGAAGCAAAACCTGATGAATTTCATCTGTCTTTAGAAAAATATACTAATACCTAGGTTAGAAACACAAGGAAGCATCTCAAGAATTCTGTATAAATATGTCTTGCTTTTTCTCTTACTCTTAGAAATATTGGCATACTTAAGTCATTCTTGAATCTTCCCTCATGAAAGATAATAATAATGACACATTAAATGGAATAGATCCTTATTTGAAATATTTTTACACTGATCGCATTTTGGTTTCACATTAACCTAATGGCAGGACACAAATTATTAGTCCCATTTTTCTGACAAGGAAACTGAGAGTTACCATAATAGAGACATACCCATGGACACACGGTCACATTCAGCTATGCTGGAAACTGGAACAAGAGTCTAGTTCCTTTTGTTACATCCTCTTGCTATATACAGTGCAGACTGTTTTATCTTTTACACTGGCACAAGAGCTCTGGCCTGAATGGAGCCTCTGTATGGAACTTCTGGCCTCAATGTGACCATGGACAAAGGGAGTTGGGAGGGCATTTTACAATGCAGCCACATTGTACTTTACAATCATGTTTTATTTTCAGTAACTCCTACATAGCAGAATCATAGGGTCAAGAATCAAGTCGGTACTCAAGATAAAGGAATTCTACACAAAGGTTTTATGGATAAGCCTCTTCTTTTCATCCATTACCACTATATAAGTTAGAATTATTTTTATCACATACACAAACATACACACACAAAAAAAAAAACCCTCAATTAAACTTGTTTAAGCAAAAAGGTAAATGCATTGGCTCACAAAATTTAAAGACCTAAGGTCTTTCAACTTCAGGGGCTCAGAGAAGGTGAACAGCTCCTGGTCTCTTTCCATTGCTCAGCTGTGCTCTCCTACACATTGGCTTCGTTCAGGGCTCCACTAGGTGACATGGTACTGCCATCATTTCCACAACAAAACTTCTGAATGTTCAGTCCGAAACAAAGGGAAAGGTGTTTCTCTACAGTTTCCAAAAAATGCCTCCCGTTGGCTCAGACAGGTCAACACACCCAATGCTATGGTTTGAATGTGTGTCCTTAAAAATGCAATTTTGGAAATTTAATCTCCAGTGCAATAGTGTTGGGAAGTATGACAGAGTCTGTTATTATAAAAGTGAGTCTCCTCCAAACATACCTCTCAGTATAACACAGCAAGAAGGCCCTCACCCGATGCCAGCACTTTGGTATTAGACTTTCTACCCTCCAGAAATATCAATATCCATTTATTATAAGTTTCCATTATTACTTATAATCCATTTACATACAATTACTTATAATCCATTATTATAAGTATCTATAATCTTAGATACTCTGATATAGAAATACAAAATGCACTAGGACACCCACCCCTGAAGAAATCACTAGCTTAAGAGAGTAAGCTGGCCAACCCACTTAAAACTTCCCCATTGAGCTGTGGTCAACATCATTCAAAGCAAATAGATTAAGAGTGAAGGGAAATAAATAAATAAAGCCCTGTTTAAGAAGGGAATTAGATGCTAGGAGGCAAAAATTAATGTATCTACTACATACATGAACAAAAATAAGAGCTCATTTAACATCATGAAGAATCACCCATTGTGCCATTGCTGGAATAATGGCTTTTCTCAGGTCTTCTAGGAAACTATATTATCCATCTTGATTATTCCCTGTTGGGTAACATTTGCACATGCAATCTGGCCAAGGAACAATAAGGCACAAATCCTGAAGTCTGAGGTTACATTTGTATTCAGGGAAACAGACTAGTACATATTGCCATTCTTAGCTGACAGCTTAAGAATAATTAACTGGTGGGAGAAGACAAAGAGGAAAAGGCAAAGCCTCCCTCATTCTTAAAGGTTCTCCATGTGAAGCAGATGAGGGCCCTGGTTTCTGCTGAGGGTCAGAAGCATTTGCCTCTGAAGCTGAAATGATCTCACCCACAGGGAGAAAAGCTGATCATGGGGTTTCAAGGAAGAACTCAAGCAGAAAGAAAATGATTCTACATCATGTACAACCAGAAGAATGAGAAATTATACTCCATTTATGTATGATGTGTCAAAATGTATTCTACTGTCATATATAACTAATTAGAACAAATAAATATTTAAAATTTTAAAAAGAAAATGAAAAGCAGTAAAAATCAAATTAAAAAAATCAGAGCTGGTCATCACTTAAAGCTGTTTCAAGAAGTTGCTTTATTACTCTTAGTACCACTAACCAGCTCATATGCAGTGGCATGGTTACAATATCATATGTGCCCATCAGATTTGGAACTTTGCAAACTATGGTCACCGTGGAGAGATTTCAAATGCCTTCACCTGAGACTGTGTTATTTCAGTCCATTTTCCAAAGGGCTCTAGATTTTATCTTGCTGGGTAAATTGCTTTCTCTCTCTCTCTCTCTCCCTCACCTTTTCTTTCCGCCACTGTTTTAAGAAATGGAAGAATGAATCCCTACCCGGTGAGGTGTCGGGATCTAGACTGGAGATGAAACCAAGAGGAAGAAAATGAAAGTCTCCAATAGACGCTGTTTACAAGAGCATGAAAAGAATCAAATGTCAAACACTATATCTAACAAAAGATGTGTAAGACTTCTTCAGAAAAAAAATGCCAAATGTTATCAAGAGATACTCAGTAAGACCTAATAAATCAGTGGATATTCCAGGTTTAAGGATCGCAGAGCTCTGTAATGTAAATCTGGCAATTCTCCACAAATTTATCTCAAAGCTCCATGGAATCTATGCAAAATTCTAAATCTCAGCAGCTTTTTAAAGGAAATTTGCAATCTAAATTTAAATGTACACAGAAAACAGGACCAGGAATAGCCCAGGACAATGATGATGTAGAACAACAAAATGGGGAGACTTGACACAACCAGATATTAAACGGTGTCACACTGTAGTGTCACTCCCTCAACAGGACGTCTTACTTAAGCTTCTCCAGAAATCTGCACCATAATTGATCTTAGGACTCTCAGCAAAAGAGTCTCCACCAGAGAGTTCAATGTAGTTAAAGTTCCTATTTCCAATTGCTCTGTCTTGCTTGGCCACCAGCCTAAAAGAGATCAGCACTCCAGATGCTGAATGCCCCCTTGCTAGTTTTTCAAAAACATTTCTGGACTATCTAGTGTAGTAACAATATAATGGTTTATAATTTTTTTTAAGCAGGAAGTGGGTTTGTAAATGCAAAGTGTAACAAAAAGGACAGATCTTTTAACAAGGTCTTTGACCTTGGGCCTGAGCTTCACAGAGGTGTTTACAGATGTTTCAGAGATAAGAGAAGATGTTACTAATTGGGCTCCACAGTAACAGCTGGCAGCAGAGGAAAGAAAGGGGAGAAGCTGCTCTCCCCTTCGCAGGTGCTGTCCTTGAAGTGTTAACTTGCTGGAAACAGTAAAAGAAAAAGCTACTTTTCTGTAAACTTCTGCAGATTGTGAAATTCTGAGCCCCTCCCCTTACATGCTGGGTATAAAGTTCTGAAATTGTCTGAAACTTGGGGTTTCAGGGTAATTGATTATAGCAAAAGCTGTACCCTCTGAACCAACTACAGTCAAATAAACCTACTTCCTGCTTCCTATCCAGTGTCTTGCCTCCTCTATCCCTACAACACCACCAGGGCATTATAAAGCTACAGTAAATTAACAGTGGTATACAGACACAAGGACAGAAAAGTAGAACAATGGAACAGAATACAGAAAGAAACTCCATACCACTCAATTTATGACTATGATGATGTCACAATGCAGTAGGGAAAGAAGGTGAATTTTGCAATCAATGATGCTAGATCAGTTGGGCATCGACAAAGAAAAAGTCCAAAGCTTGACTTATAACTCACCCCCCTCACAAAGATCAATTGCAAGGCCGGAAGTATAGTTTGGTGGTAAGGGGCATGCTTAGCACACATGAGGCACTGAGTTCAATCCCCAGGACAAAGAGGAAAAAAAAATCAATCCTCAATAGGTTGTAGATAAAAATGTAAAAGTTAAAATGACACATCATTTTATAGAACATAAATACACTAAACACAAGGAAGAAATGAGTAACTTGGACTCTATTAAAAATTTTTAAATTCTGCTCATCAAGACACATGTCACAGAATGGGGAAAGATGTTTGAAATGCCAGTATCCTACAAAAGATTCATATCCAGAATGAATAAAAAATACTTACAAGAATTACTTGTATATAACTCAATAGAAAATTGAGCAAAACATGATTGATAGGCACTTTCCAAAAGAGGATTTTCAAACAGTTATTATACATATTAAGAATTGTTTAACTTCATTCACTCTAAAAATGCAAATTCGAACCACAATGTGGCTAAAATAAAAGACACAGAAAATGCCAAGTGGTGAGAGTTTGGAACATCCAGAACACTCATATGCTGCTCCTGAGAGAACACATTGATGTCACCACCTGCAAAACTCTGCACATGTGTATCCTCTGATCCAGAAATCCCACCCCTAGGGAGATATACAATCAAAGCAAATGCATATGTTCATCAAAAGACATAAACAAGAATCGTCATGTAAGGGAGGTTTATGGGATTCTAGTAAATGTTGTACTTTTGACCTGGATGTGGATTACACGTACATATTCACTTGGTGAATAGTCACTGAGCTGTGCATTTATGGCCTGTGTATATGTGTTGTATAATATATATAAAATATAAAATATATATTGAAATTATATTTTTGTATATATAAAGTATAAAATATATAATATATATGATGTAAATAATATACAAAACACACACACACATATATATAAAACAAGTTTTAAAATGCTGGGAATAAAATAAAATACTGAGAAAGAACAAAAAGGGAAAAGCATTCACAAATGCCCAGCAAACAAATGAATTGAAAAAAGTCCAATATTCATCACTTTTCTGCCAATTGAACATGACTTCCTGTGACTTGCCAAGCAAAGAGCAGCCCCATCCTGAGGCAATTCAACCATCAGTACCATACTATGATGTTAACCATGAATGCAAAATTCTATCATTCTCTCTCAATTTTGAGGACAACATAAGAAAATGTTTTCCCAGTCTGATAGAAGAGGGCAATTCTGCTAATGCATGGGTTTGTGTTTAGCAGGGCCTATCTGCACATACAGCCTTGAAGACATCATCCAGTCTCATGATTTCAAGTGACACCTAAATGCTGATGACTCCAGAATGTGTAACCCAGCCCAGAATTCTCCCCTAAACTCCAGATTTATGTGGGTTGACTCACACAAATTTGCCATTTTTATATGTTGAAAATGAGTGATTTCAAGTAGTTCAATTTTTAAGCAAAGTGCCTAATTTACATTTCTAATTGACATCTCTAATAAAACTTTCCTGAAATCAATCTTCCCTTCCTGCCTCTTCCAATCTCAATATGTGGTAACCCCATCCTTCCTTCTCTCTGTTCAAACCCTTGGTGACATCATAGATTCCTCTCTGTGTCTAAGATCATATATTCAATCCATGCAAAAACGCTGTCAAGCCTACAATAAATATCTAGGATAGGACAACTTCTCACCACCTCCACATTATCACATTAGTCTAAGCTGCCATCACTGATTAAATGACTTCTTATGATAATTTGTTCTGATTGTTCCCTCCTCATCCAACCTCCAACTTAGTTCACTGGAGCACCAGAGTGACCCTTTAAAATGCTAAGTTGGATTGTGTCATTCTGCTCAAAATTCTCCAGTAACTTCCCATCTCACTCAGAGTAAAAGCCAAGATCCACATTGTTTGCAACTGAGATGGGGGAATAGATGTTTAGTAAGTAATTAGCAGTCTCTGTTGAGAAGAATAAATACTGCACCCCAAAAGCAAACACTGCTGCCAATTCTCTTTACCAGCTCAGCTTCACACATTTTCTGAAACTAGTTTCCACATACTCCCCCTGTTCTAAGCAAGAATAAGAGCAAGACCACTGGTGCTACTAACATCCATTCTCTTTTGTTCTTATTGCAGAACCACCATATTTGCAGGTGGGGGGTCATAATGTAAACTGCTGGAAGATCACTTTGCCTGACTCCCTTGCATCTAAATATTGCCATGTAATCATGGGAAATTTTCATTGGGAAGGAATTCTGGAAAGTCTCTATAAAAAGAAGATAGAGCCAGGTGTGGTGGTGCACACAGTAATCCTAGCAGCTCAGGAGGCTGAGACAGGAGGATTGCAAGTTCAAGTCCAGCCTCAGCAACTTAGCAAGACTCTGTCTCAAAATAAAAAATAAAATAGGCTGGAGATGTAGCTCTGTGATGAAGTGCTCCTGGGTTCAATTCCTAGTATCAAAAAAAAAAAAAAAAAAAAGAACAGGAAAGAAAAGAAAAATCTAAAGAAAACTCTTGTTAAGTTTACTATTGCCTAGAATATGAACACCATGGTTCAACTCTTATGTGAGGAATTCCCACCTTCAAATGGCAACCTCACACCAGAATGATGAGTGAACAAACAGAAAATCTACAGCTGGATAACACCAGAGCTTCTTACCAGCTCTTAATGGCCAATCACTAGATTTCTCTTATGTGAGAAAGAAACAAATTTCTGTCATTTAGGATGTTCGGTTAGATACAGTTGAGTGTAATCCTGTCTAAAACATCCAAGTTTTATCCTCAAAGGTATGTTACTGACTTGGAAGAATTTCTCCGCAAGCCTGTGGAGTTCAATGACAGAGACACCCTCTCCTGAAGGGAGAACCACATGTGACTATGGCAGCATTTGACATCCCTTCCTCCTATGCTGTAGCTTAGTTACGTACCTTTCCTGATGTTAAGATAGAATTTGTTTTTTTTTCTTCCTTTTTCTCCCTTTTTCTAAATCCAAGGGTAGAGAGAAGAAATGCCTTCCTATTCTACTATTTTAAGACTAGAAGGAAAAAGCTCATAATTTTTGTTTTTTTAAGGATAGAAAAGAAATAGTTTGGAAACTACAGAAGGAAATATGAAAGACCCACTCTGATTTATGAGAAATGTAAGCATCATATCAGAGGTTGCAGAGCAAGTTATATCACCAGGGGACAGCTTGCTTCTTTTAGGGTAAAAATACAGCTGATGAGATACAGGATCACTAACTAATGATAACCTGAGAGTTACAAAGCATGAGAGAAGGGAGGGTTTGAAAAGGCAGGCAGATGTACAGGCTAGCTCAGAATTATGTAGCTTTTAAGGGTCATGGTAGCAATGTCTGCTGGGAAGACTTGGTCTTTGTGTGACTGAAAAAAACAGGGACATGTCCTTACAGCTTCCAGAGCAAGGCTGTTCATCCTTTCACCCTGCATTTGGGGAGTGAGGAAGGAAGAAATCACTATGACCTGATCCAAGTTGTCATGTGCACAAGTCACCATCAACTTCTAAGGACTTGCTGTCTCTTTAGGGTCTTGGTGTTCAGTCCTTCAGACCCTAAAATTTACAAAAACCTTGCAGCTACTCCCCACCATCAAGTTCAAGGCATTTAACATCCTTGCACCAATTGTATCAGACTTGTGGGAAACAGAAACCAGGCAGGAGAGTGCTTTGTAGGTGACTTCTGCTTCCTACCTGCTACACTTTCCAAGGTAAGGAAACTCAGCACCTGGCCCCCTTCTTTTGTGGGGAAATGAAAGGGAAACATACAGGGAAAAGCACAAATTCCACCAACTATCACCCTTCTGTCTCAACAGTTCCTTCCCTTTGACCCGCCACACAGGGAACCACTCCTAACCCATCTGTGACCACAGCCGAGTCTGATTTTGGTGCCAGTAGACACATTCTTGACAAAAAAGAAAAAAAAGATAGGTACCCCAGATATTTTCTATCCTTAGACATCTCTCCTGTTCTTGTTCTTTATCAATTCCTTTTGCTCCACCTTCTTCACAAGCAAGGTTTTTCCAATGTTTTTTCAAGAGACACCTTAGCTACAACTTCAAAATAGAAAACATTTCAAATGTGTTGCTGGTCTAGCCGCAGCAGAGACACAAACCCTCCAGCCCCAGTCTTCTCTTTGCTCTGTCTCACCTAACTCTGTCCCAAAACACCCATTACTACTAAAATCCATACTAGGGTGACCAACACATCCTCGTTTGCCCAGGACTTTCCAGGTTGTAGCACTGTATGCCTCACATCCTAGACATACCCTGGATTTTATGCACACAGTGATGACTTCACCCCACCCTAAAGAGACATCCATAATTGTTTGAAAATCACTGATTTAGAAATTATGTATTGCCCCATTAAAAGCATAAGCATTTCTGGTATGAATCACACTTAAGCCACTCTTTGCCATTGCAAAATAGTGTAAATTAGTTTATCAGCTGCTTTCAAATGGCAGCAGGGTAGAGGAGATTTGAAGAAAAGGACAATCGTGGCCACCTGGTAGCATGCTCTGTTGGTGTTATTATCAGAGTCAAATATTTCACAAGGGTCTAGCTTCCTCCCTGCAGGAACAGACTAGCTAAGTACCTCTGTAACCCAAATGGTACCTGGCACCATGTCTGCCTCAGCTGGAAGAAAGGAGACAGGTGGGTGAGACAGAGCCCTCAACCTGCAGCCCACAAACCCAAGCTACACTCCAGCTCTGGTGGTTTATTCTCTTCTCGTATTAGGAAATATATCATCAGGGCTACAGGACAGACTAACACTAAGGCCCACATGGATGGAGATCAAGCTGAGACTTGACTTCATTCGAATAGTGCTTTAACCAAAGCAGTCATAGAAAAGCCCATATAATTGGCTTGGGAATGCTTTCAGGCACCGGAGTCTATCACAGCAGCTGGAATGAAGGTCCAAACCAGAGAACAAGAGCTCAGCAGACAAAGGGACTGTTCAAAGATGCCCAGATGATCCTCTTTGTTGGCAAAACTGCCCAGATGCTCATGTAGCTTTAATTAAGCCCAATTCTAATTAATCTGTGACCTTATTCAAGCCAACTGTTTCCCCGTGCCTCAAACGCCTCTGCAGCCTCAGAAGCCCTTCCCTCCAAGTAGAATTCAAAGCTCTCTCTTCTCATCAAGTTGAATTGAAAGATGATTCAACCATGGTCTTTCATAAACAGAAACTTCCCCACCAGTGGGATTTATACAACAGATGGGTGACAAAGAGATGGCAGAGACATGATGCAGATTCTATGATTTATACTGATCAAAGACTGAGTCCAGCCTCAACAGCTTCAAAAACAGCCTGTCAGACATCAGACACTTGGTAGCTCAGAATATACACATTGAACGTGCTCAGGGTGGCAGCATGAACCCATGGAGAGATGGAGTGAGGCCATCAGGTAGCCAAAAGAACACTGCAAAAAGAAGCCTGCAGTTAGAGAGTTCAAATCCATCCCCCGTCCTCTAACCCAGAGCATAAGTGTACACTGAGCTGCAAGTGGTTTACAGATGGTTCCTCATGTTGAGCCCCTGGTTGTGGCTTGGAGGACTGGAGACCCCAGACCAGTTGCTCAGGCTGGGAGCACTGTTCCTCATTTCCCCAACAAGCTAGAGGATCATTGTTATGTGTGCTCTGTTGAATGACGTTTAAAATATTCAAATGTCCCATGAGAAGCACTGATGTAAACTTCTCTCACTCCATCTATCTCTGTTTCCTTTTCTGAGTAAAAATACTCCCACCAACCACCCCTACCTTGGGGGAAGGTGGGCTGCTCTCTGCTTCACTGTAAGATATTTCCAGTAGATTTGATATGCCGCTTCCCCCCAGGTCTTCTATCAAAGCACTTTCCAAAGCTTCCTATCACCTGTAGGGTAAGATTCAAGTCCTTATTAGAGCTGACAAAACCCTCCAGGGTCTGACTTCTGTGGCAGCAAGGAATCTTAGCTGCTTATGAAAGAATGCACTTTCACCAGGCTGGGCAGAAAACAGATGTCTTAGAGTATAATCCGCCATTCAAAGACAGACTCCGGAGGCTCCACAGGCAGGAATGACAACAAACCTCATTGTGTCTCCTGTGAAGATCTCCTTGATGTTGCCCCTCAAATGGACTCTTCCGCACACACCCATCCTGCTGAGTGCTGGACACCACAATCTCTACCCCTGCTGCCCCTCAAAGCAAACAGAGCTACCACCACAACCTGCAGAGAAGGGATTGTCCATGACACCTGCTGCCTCACCTTGCCCTCTTCTGAAAAGTTGTGTTGCGGTGGGGCCTCTACCTGTTGGAGCTTAGAACATGCCTGTGTCCTGGCTGCAGAGGAAGTGAGGGAAAAGTGTGTTCCGGTGTTGAGCATAGAAGGTCAAGTACCTGGTATGGGAAATTCCTCAAATGTAAGTAAAATGACCAAAGGTGAAACATGTATAAACCCAACAAATGCCCGTTTGCAAACACTCCAGGTTTACCTCCCCAGCTCTTATCACTCTGGCCATTGGGCTCCTTCCATTTACCCAAAACCTCTACCTATTGTAGATACCATAATGCTCCCCAAGGGCGTCCCCATCCTGGCCTCTGAAATCCTGGAATGTGTTGTGTTACATGCCAAAAGAAACTTCATACATGGAATTGACTCAGAGCCCAGTTCAAGCCTGTACTATCCCAGTGGGCCCAATGTCTTAACAAGAGAAGAAGAGGAGTCAGTATTAGAGAGGTGAAAACGGAATCAGAGATTAGAGCGATGTCCAGAGGGGCCATAAGCCAAGGAACGTGCGCAGCCTCTAGGACCTGGAAAAGGCACATATCAGATTCCACATCATCACCACCAGAAGGAACGCAGCCCTGCCAGCACCTTAATTTCAGTCCTGGGAGACCCGAAGCAACATGCCCTAGGCCACACAGCAAGTCTGTGTGAACATTTGACTAAATTTGTGCTGTTACGGCAGCCACAGGAGACCAACACGCTCCAGACTTTGCACACTCTCTTTCCCTGGCCAGAAGCACATGCCCTGTCTGTTCCTATTTCCTCCTATCACAGCTCATTTACCCCTTTCTGGCTGAAACTGCCTCTAACATCCCAGTCTGGGTCAATTTCCCAACTGCCCTTTCTTACAGCTTTGTGAGCTTCTATTTTGTGGCACCTATCACAAAGTACAGTGATTTAATTCTCTCAGACATCACAAAGTAGAGTGATTTAATTCTCTCAGACTGCAAGCTCCCTGAGGGCAGGAACATGTCTAGTTATGCTCACCATGGATCCAGATCACATAGCCCAACACCTGGCACACAATAGGTGATTGAGTAGCTTGTATTGAAAGGATGAGTGTCTCCACATGCATGCTGGCAGCCAATAGCAGAGCTCCTTATTTGGCTCTAAGAAATTGCTTATTCAGAAAAAGTCAAGATGCAACTTCTAAAATAACAGAATGAAGGTGATGGAATATGATGGTCATCATAGCCCTAACTTTATGTATGACTACATGTATGTTGTGATTCTATATCACAACCAGAGAAATGAAATGTTATCCTCTATCTGTGTACAATGAATCAAATTGCCCTCTGTTATCATGTAAGCCTAAATAGAACAAATAAATAAATATGAAAAAATAACAGGTTGAAGAGTGGTTTCTTCATAACCACTGGATGGATAGATGCACTGGAAGGAGAGATGGGAAGATGGGTAGGTGGATGGATGGTTATATGAACCCAAAATATGAACAGGTGGAATGCTTGAGTAACCATATGCATGCTTTAAAATCTTGCTGGAAAATTCTTGTATGAGAATAATGTTTTGATTAATAATTTCCCAGAAAGAATAGATGCTTCCATTAATCCACACTGCTAGGACACTAAAGGCTAATGCACTGCTGTCCTTTGGTCAAGGCATCCAGAAAACCTTCACTAAGCTCCTATGCATGGCAGGCATTTCAAAGGCACCAAAAAAGAATCAGGCAAGATCAAGGATCTCCCAGCTGGTGAGATCACAAAACACTCTTCTAGAGCAACACAACTCACCCTTCTTTCCATCTCATCCTCACACGCCCTGTGAAGGAGAGCATTTCCTGCTGGCTGCAGCAGGCTGATCTTCAGCCAGCCTACATGTGGCACCTGGCTCTGGGCTCCGCTCAGACGGAAGGAGGTGGGTGGAGGACAGCCACATCCAGACCCTGTTCTGACAGAGATGTGACAGGGTGACCCTCTTTATGAAGAAGCACTGCCCTTTTCTGACAAGAAGACTATTTTACCATATCATCTTTCAGTGTCCATATCGCTCCTGCCTTATCCCTTTCTAGAACTTTCCTCTAACTTTGTTGGCAGGGGAAAATTGGGAAGTGGATATCTGTCTCTCCCCTACCCCCTCCTGATGCCTGTCAGTGGCTTTCCCAGCCCCAGGCTGGGATGTGCGATCCACATCCCACTCTTAAAGGGCCAGGTGCTCAGGGAGTTCTTAAAGGGTCATAGTTGATGGTATCCTGGGTGTTGGCACTCTCAGGATCATTTAAATGTTGTGAGATTATCCAAGTGTTAAAGTTGGATAATCAGTATTCAAAAAAATAAAGTGGTTAAGGATGAAAATCTGGGCACAATGCCTGATGAAGAGAGAAAACTTTCAAGACAGCAAGTCTTGATCCAGGCCTCAGATGAATTCCCAAGGAGGGCCACCCCTTCCACACCCTGCTAAGTGTCCATTCCCCAAGGCCCAAAGCTGAGCCAAACTCTCGGAGAGGAGGAAAGAGACCACACCACGCCAGGCACAAGGTCGGAGCCTAATCACTAAATGGCAATTCACTGAAGATAAGTAGTGAACAGCAATTGGTGAGAACGGGAGACCTGAGCAACCCAAGAGCCAAAGAGAAGGGCAGGTAGGCATTTCAGAACAGCTGCCCAGAGCCACGGGGGCTTCTGGCACTTGTGGATTTTGTGAGCGGCTTCAATCCTGAGCTCCGCTGGCTCAGCCTGCCTTAGAGCACTTGGATCCCAAAGCAAGCCTGGCTCTTCCTCCAGGTTCCTTCCACCCCTTCCTGGGGTGTTGCCTCTCTTAGGGTTTTTCTATGTAGACGTTGACGGCTCTGTGTGAAAATGAGACACTGTCGTTATAGCAAGGCCCTCTTCAATCCAGAAAGAACAGCCCTATCAATCAAGAAACGACTCTCATTAGTCCCTTTCTATCCTATTGTCTCAGGATTACAGTAGCTGCCAGCAGAGATGTACGGGCACAATTAATAAAATATTACTACAGATAGAGGCAGACACAATTAAGGTGCTGGCACACGCACCTTCCCTCAGGATTGCAGACTCCTCCCATAGGAAGTGCCATTACTCAAAACTAACGCCAATGAAAATCTAGACCCACTACTAGCTAGTATGCATTTGAAATCCTTTAAGCAGCCTTTTCGCGAAAAAATCCCAGAAGACACCAACTGAATATGATAAAGAAAAAGCAACATCATGTGCAAAGATCTTGGGCTCTGGGATTAGACAGACCTGGGTCTGAACTAGGCTTCTCCTTTTTCTAGCTGTGTGACCCCAGGTGAGTTACTTATCTTCTCGGGGCTCTGATTTTCTAATCACTGGAACAGGAATAATACTATCTATTTTGCACAGTTGTCACGAAGGTTTAAATATATTTAAAACATGGATCCCAGTGCCTGTCACTTAACAAACGGTTGTATTCATTACGGGTAATCAACGAGCATACCTGTGCTCACTCTTCTCTCTCTGCAGTTGTACCACCACGGCCCTGTTGCCATATTTCCCTTTGGATGTCTACACAACCAGTCTCTCAAAAAGAATTTATCAACAGACCAGGTGTTGAGCAATAAACTAGGTCATGTTTGAGGCACTGTTATTACTGTTGTCAGCAGTAACTGATTTCGGTTTTCTGACATAAATTTGGCTGCTTTGTGTCTTGATGCCATCAGGGAGCACTCTTAAAATGGGGACCCTTCCCTCCCTAATGGAAACATTTTGGGGGAGTAGGAGGCAACTGCTATAAAGTGGGCACAGACCAGAACAGCTGGAA
The DNA here is from genome assembly GCA_004024805.1 of Geosciurus inauris. NCBI lineage: Eukaryota > Metazoa > Chordata > Mammalia > Rodentia > Sciuridae > Geosciurus > Geosciurus inauris. The sequence goes on along the minus strand of PVHX01004829.1, from coordinate 96,231 downwards.
GTGGCCTCCCTAATGGGCACTTATGACAGGTTTGATGCAGACTGTGACAGCCAAAAGGTGCCAGCGAAGGCAGAGTGTCAGACAGCGTTTCCTCTGACGGAAGCTTCCACAGGCTTCCAGGTGCAGCTGCTGCCCTTAACCTGCATGTTCGCAGTGGCTCCAAAGTACCCTTCCTGGGGACTCCCAGGGACATAGATCATTGTCAGTTTGGCTGCCGAGAGCAGCTCTGCAGAGGCACCTGGGAAAGGAAGAACAGCCAAGAGCAGACAATCCAGGGGAGCCAGCGAGCAGGGGGCTGTGGCCCTGGGGTCTTGTGAACTTCAGCGGGTCTTTGCCACTGAAGGACTTGGGTTGCCTCAGTACAAAGGCTGTGTAGAGCCCCTCTCTGTCCCAGGAAAGGAATGCAGCCCATAAAAGGCCCAGGCATTGCTTACCTGCATTTTTGTACCTTCTACATATCAGTTTTGGAAATATATATGTGAATGAAAATTATAGCTAAAATACTAAACTAATATTAATCTGGCATTTCCTGTGCCAAGTACTGTACTAAATGCCTCGCATTCACTATCTCATGAGGAGCACCTGGACACACCTGCTATTTGCTGTCCAGTATGCATTTCCCTCCTGTTCCTGATAATAGTACTCTGAATTTCCCAGGAGAAGCCACTCCTCTTTGCCATTGGTCCCCATGCATGGATGTCAGCCCCAGTTTGCAGAATGGATCTTAATGGGCCTAATGAGTCAGAATAGACGTCCTGCCTCTTTTTCAAGGACAGACAAGACATCTGGACTACATTCAGAAGCAGCCTCAGGAATTTGCCAGGAATACTGAGATATGGTCTCTTTCCCAGTCAGTTTTGACTGTGGAGTCTGTGGCCCCAGTGTGAGCTGGCAGGCATTTTGAGCATGAAGAAGATATATTTTCAAGATGAGAGCCAATTCTGAGCAAGGAAAGTCTAGAAATAGTGAGAGAACAAGGGACTTCAGATGCTAGATCAAACATTACCTGAATCTGTCATTGCTCTTGGACTTTAGTATTCAAACAATATGATTTTCATTCTTCAGTTTTATGCAACCAAAAGCATTCTTCTAATGAAGGTGGGTTGTACTTTTAATCCCATTTTATAGATTTGGAAACTAAGGCTCTGGGCTAGGGCTGTAGCTCAGTGGAAGAGCACTTGCCTAACAGGTGTGAGGCCCTGGATTCAATCTTCACCACCACAAAAAAAAAATTTAAAAAGGAAAAAAGGAAACTAAGGCTCAGTGGGACTAAGCAACTTGATCTAGGACACACAGCAAAACTGTGCTGGAAGCGTCACCTGAATCCGGTTTTGTATGGATTAAAAGCCCAATCATTTTAAGTACCACAATATGCTACCAAGAGGTAGTAGACACCAAAAACATCTTAAAAATCAGAATTGTTATGAAATACATTTTATTCTTTCAAGAGATTTAGAATTATTGCTTCGAAACCCAAATGAAATGGGCTTCCTCAGCACTACGGCAACAGAGACCTGCCCGCTACTTTAATCGCACATGGCTCTTCAACAATGATCAACTAGACAGCTCCCACCTCCATGTCCTGGTGACTGTTGCAAACAGGTGACATCTTTCCCAACCTTGACCCCTCACTTTCAACATGTTCTTACCTTCTTACTGACAAAGACATTCATATGCCATCCTTTGAGAAAAAGAGAACAATAAAACAGCATGTCCCTGAAGTGTCCCTCCCTGATCCCAAAAACCTAGTCAAGTTAAGGAACAAAATGAGAGCAAGTCTGGGCTGGAATAGCCAGATATGTTTATCTTGAAGGATGCTGGCTCTCTCTCACATATGCATTAGAATTAGCACAGAATTAGCGCGCTCTGTAGAAAGCCACTTTCTTCTAGGCATGCTGACTTCCTGGGGATGCCAGGCATACAGTGGGACCAAGGGAGCTTAGCTGATGATGTTTCTGCAAACTTACCTGTAAACCCCCCTCCCTAGGGGAACTGGCTTGAAACAGAGCACCATGGAGAGGGAGATGCTCATCCAGAAGCCGTCCCTGAACGAAGCACTAACAGAAATCAAGGGACTATTTTCTGGCAAAACACCAGAGGTACCATGTGAAAGGTAGGTGCCTCTGTCCAACCTGTCACCACTGAGCTTTCTGGCGAAGCACCTGTGCAGCCCATTGCCACTGGACTTTTCCTATATCATTTTTTCAATGAACCTCATATCTCACTTCCCATCTCCAGGCATCTTCTTTGGTCTCTCAGCAACCCATTCCACTACCCTAGCACAACTGGGCTGTGGTGTTACAATTAGGTATTAGGCACTTCAGTGTTCCTTTTCAAGTCTTTCAGCAGATGTCCCTCAGATATGGAATGAAACAAAAATTCTTGATCTCATTTTTCTTTTTTTTTTTTTTTTTGCCCTGCAATTAATGGAAAACAAAGTTCCCATTTTAAGCAAAAAGAAGATGTTGGTTCATAACTTACACAATAGATCCTCAGGCCTGGCTGAATCCAGGGGTTCCAACAACATGAACAGGAATCTGTCTCTCTTCATCTTGTAACTTTACTGGCCTTCTTGTCACATGCAGATTCTCCCCAGGGAGGAGGACCCAGCCAGTGGCTCCAGATCCTCCTCCTCCTAGTTCATCTGCTGCAGAGGCAGGAAAGTATCTTCCATTCAGTGAACATCTGTCAGTCTCAGAAGAGACTTCAACTGGTCCTCATCCGGCCACGTTCGCCCACCGAACCAGTCACTGTCATGCTGGGAGGTAGGACGTCATTGCTGACAGTGTCACAAGGGCCTCGAGGACTTGGAGAAAGATTCTGAGCACCAGAAAATGAAAAATAGGATTGCAGAGTAAGTGAACAAAATCTATGAGGACTGCAATCATCTCCACTATCCCCTCCATCTCAACCCTCAAGAGCTGTATTCCAGACATAGCAAACTTCACACAGCCTCCATGACCGTCATTTTCACCCTTCTGTGCTTTTGCATCTACTGCTCCGCTGTTGGGAATGCCTCCTGCACCTGGAGAGTCCCGGCTCAGATGCTGATTCTCCAAAAACCCTACCCTGATTCCCTCTGTGGCTATCTCAGTGCCTGGCACCTGCTTCTATTATCACACTATAGTCTAATATTTTGCCCACAAACCTGTTTCCTAGACTAGCACCTCCTTGAAGACACACTCTAATATTATCTTACCCCAAAACTGAACAAAATTATCTGCACATCTGCACAGCAGAGGTACTTCCTATTGTTTACTGAAAGATTAATTAGTTAGGTAAATAATAATGACCACCCCATCAGGGAAAAAATTAGCATAGTTGAAAGAAGAAAATACTGACCTGGAACCTAGGGGGTCTACCTTTGTTCCATCTATCCTTCCCTTACTAGTTATGAGAACTTTCCATTCCTATGTTTAACATAGTAATGAAGTGAGATAGTCTTGGCAGTATCTAAGGACACAGATGTCATTTAGGAAAGCCTCAACTTCTGAAGATTTTCATGGAGCAATGTAACTCCTAGAGCTTCTCTTACACGAGTGAGTGGCTTCCTCCAAAACTTAAGTAGCTTCTAGGTGGTAAGACTAAATGTGTTTTTGTTTGTGTCTTCTTTATCTTTATTTTCTAAACTTTCTAGACTGAATAGGCATGACTTTTGCAGAAACATAATTTTCTGAAGAGTAAGGTCCTCAGTAGAGCATGACACTCCTGATCGAGCAGCATTGCCATGAGATATTCTGCCAAAAAAGAGACCCTTCCAATCTGGACATGTTAATTTATGGTAGGCTGAATAGCAGCTCCCTAGATATGCCCACATTCTAATCTTGGGAACATGCAGATGGTACCTAATGTGGCAAAAGCATTTTTGCTTATGAGATTAAGGATGAGAGAGGGAGGGAGAGTGTCTTTTTTCTGGATTCTGGGTGGTCCTGCTGTAATCACGAGAGTCCTTGAGTTGTCCAAATGGGAAGCAGACTTTGGAGTGAAGTGTTTGATGGAGAAGGAGCTACAAGCTAAGGAGCTCCAGAGGCCCACCAGAACATGGGAAAGGCAAGGAAGCAGGTTCTCCTTGGAGCTTTCAGAAGGAACCTCCTTGACTTAAGCTCAAACTGATTTCAGACACCTGATCTCCAGAGCAGTAAGAATAATACACTCATGCTAACTGTGGTCATTTGTTATGACAACCATAGAAAATTAACATAAAACTCTACAAAAGAAGATTAAGCAAAAAGAACTATTATTATTTTAAAAGTTCAGCAAAGGAAAAATAGCTTAGACTTTATTTCAAAAGGTGAAAAGGGGAATGCACATCAGTAGTTTTCTTCTTGTGCAGAAAGGCCCAAGAAGGAATTGGGTTTAAATTAATCCAGAGAAATCTAGGTATGAGGAGCCTCATGCTATTGAAGTTTGTAAGAACTAGAGTGCATTTCCAAAGGTGACTGTGGAAAAATCTCTTAATAAGCCTCCTAAAGGAGAGCACCAACAGCAATTAGACATGAGCCTAATTAGATGTGCTGAGAAAACACAATGATGATGACTTGGGAGACCCTTGGACTCGCATGCAGGTATAAGCACTGGATTTCTGTCTCAGAGGCTGGGTAGCCAGGGGTCCATGCAGTTGAAGCAGATGCTTCATTAGCACAGGCATAGGATCCACAGGCTTGCACAAAGCTGAAGGCTTCCGCATGGAGACAGGCAAAGTGTCAGTTCTCAATAGATGATGCCACCTACCAGGATGAGAGGAACTTCAGCAAGGTCAAAGTGACATCCATAACTTTCTCAGAGATCCAGGTAGATCAAGACTGGGCCATTCAGTGTAAGCCCCTATAGGCCAAGAAACAGTATCATACAATGGCCAAGTACATTGGCTTTGAAGTCAGAGTCCTGGATTTGAATTTCAATTCTGTCACTTACTCACTGGGTGACCTTAAGCCAGTTAGTGTCTAAGTGCTTTAGTTCTCTTACCAGCAAGTAAAAAGTCTTTATTTAATTAGGCTCTTATGATGATTAAATGAGATGTAGTTGGCTCTCAGTATCTATAATGGATTGGTTCCAGAATACCCAATGGATGCCAAAATCTGAAGATGCTGAAGTCTCTAGCATACATGCTATGTGCCCTCTGTGTATTCTAAATCATCACTAGATTGTTTATAATACCTAATATAGCATAATGCTATGTAAATAGCTGTTATATTATTCCTTAGGGAATAATAACTAGGAAAAAAAGTATGTACATGATCAGTGCAGAACTTTCCAAATATTTTCAACCCATGGTTGGAAAATCCACAGATACAGAAGCCATCAATTTTGAGGGCCTACTGTATTACATATAGAGTATAATGCCTAGAACATAAAAAAGAATTCATTCAAGAAATAGCTCTTACTATGTCTAGCAATGTGGTCAGGACTAACTCTGGGTTAAAGATAAGTAATCAGTCAAGAGTAAAGGAAGTGGAATATTAGAGAAATCCAGAGAGGTGGAGGAATCAAAAAGCAGAGAAGAATGGGGAAATGAGAAAGCCTGCAAATGAGCAGTAGAAAAATACTGATATTCAAAGAAACAATCAAGTGAGGACCAGCCATTGAGGTACCCTGCAATAACCCCTCCAGCTGCTGCTGCTCCTTTGGCTTGGAATGACAAAGCAGAGATCAAGAAGCAACTTGCTAAAGACATGAAAGCTATTCTGCAGGGCTTCCTGGGATTTCTCATTCTGTCCCGATCTCTCCTGGGGATGGCAAATACTCTACTTTCATTCCATCATGTCCTTCCCTCCAATGCTTATTCCTTCAACAAATATTTGTGTGTAGAGTACCATTCTAAGTGCTGACACACAGCAGTAAATACAATAGGCATCAACCAATCCCTGCACTAATAGACTCTATAATCTAGTCCTCATGGCAGACGCCACTAATCAATTAATGACACATTCCTACAAAGCCTCAAAGCTCTTTTTTTTAAAAAAACAGCAGAATGCATTTCAATTCAAAGTATACACATGGAGCACAATTTTTTATTTCACAGTACCCATATGAAGGACACTAAAGAAAGAAATTGAAGACCTTAGAAGATGGAAAGACCTCCCATGCTCTTGAATAAGCAGAATCAATATTGTCAAAATGGCCATTCTACCCAAAGTGCCATTCAGATTCAATGTGATTCCAATTAAAATCCCAACATCATTCCTTATAGAAATAGAAAAAGCAATCATGAAATTCATTTGTAAAAATAAGAGAATAGCCAAAGCAATCCTTAGCAAGAAGAGTGAAGCAGGAGGCATCACAATACCAGACTTTAAACTATACTACAAAGCTACAGTAACAAAAACGGTATGGTATTGGCACCAAAATAGACATGTACCAATGGTACAGAATAGAAGAGATAAACCCATATAAATACAGTTATCTCATACTAGACAAAGGTGCCAAAAACATACATTGAAGAAATGATAGCCTCTTCAACAATGGTTCTGGGAAAACAGGAAATCCATATATGGCAAAATGAAACTAAACCTCTATCTCTCACCATGCACAAAACTCAAAGACCTTTCAATTCCTTGTCAGTGCAGTCCAGTTTCCCAAATTCAATTAGAATTGGCACTTAAAATGAAAACTCACTATTCATCCCAGCTGTGAGCTCCTGTGCTTGCTGAATAGACGTGCATGGACCCCTTCACAGGCACAGGTCTTTGTTGTCTCCCAGTCTCTTGATGACAGGGAAATGAGATCCCAAAGCAGCAACCACCCATGTAAAACATTTACAATCTGATGGACGTATGCAGACATTTAGAATCTAAGGACATTCTTGTAGCACTAAAATGGTCTTGAATATGCCACTGAAGCATCCAATTATTACTTGATCTAAGCTGTTCACTTGAAGATCAATTGATGGGGTGTTTCTATGCCATAATCATAATTTTGTTTATTATATTCATGATCTTCTATCAGTTTATAGCTCCAGACCCAGCCTTATCCACTATTTCTTTTATGATTTTTCTCCCCAAATGTACAAGCTCAGACACACACACACACACACACTTAGAAGGGCCCAGCAATGAGATATATATATAGGAAGGGTATTACATGCATAGCTAGTAGCCACATGATGCAGTGGGACATAAATCATGATGGATGGTGAAGTCAGTGGAGCCAGTTTCCAGACTCAGCTCTTCCACTGATTCACTCTATGGCTTTTAGGACCCATTTTGCTCATCTTTCAAATAGGAACGACAAGATCTATACCATAACTTCGCTATCTCATTTAGTTATTTTGAGACTAATATGATACCTTACAGTAAATAAATGGCTCTAGGCATTGTCAATCGGGCACTAGGGGGCAGTATATCACCTCTCACCTCCTCACCAAATCCTGGAGAGACCAGGTACATTTGAATGGTCCAGGTCCAGAAGGCAACCCAGAGCATTCCCCAGCAGAGAGCCCACAAAGGATCCGTTTGCATTATGGCATCAGAGGGAAAGGACCACACCAGACAAGATGCACTGACCTGGGAAGGAGAAATATTAAACTACAGAAATGTGTAGGCAATAGTCATCAGTTAGTCACAGGAGGTAAATTCATGACTCCACAGTGTCACATGCTAGTGAAACCATTTCTCTAGCCCAGGCTCTCTTACACCAAATGCATGCTCCACCTTCTATGTTAATTCTGTAACTCTTTCTCAGGCGAAGGATAAAATGATTGATCAAATTCCACAGTCAGTAAGAAATCTGACCCTTGGACCAGTCACCTGACACTCACTCCAGGTTCAGATAAGCAGACATGCTTGCAGTGAACTTCATTCCTGTCTCTGGCTTAATATGAAGCTGTTTCCCCAATATTAGACAAGAGAGAAAAATGGAGTAACAGGAAAATATAGAGGCCACTAGCCACAACTGGTTAGTTACATTTAAATTAATTTAAAGTAAATATTTACTTTCTTGGATTCACTAGCTTAATAGCCACCTGTAACTTGTAATTGGACAGCACAGATATAAATCATACGCATGTCCTATTAGCCATCACTAGCTTAGACCATCAAAGAGTGGTAAATCTGCCACATACATCATTCAATTGCTTTACAATGTTTGCAATGAGCAAATGTTAATTTTTTTCATTAAAAAATTTAATGTAAAATAGGAAAGGTATTCTCCATGGAAAAATTATATAAGAATTCAGAAGAAAATATTTACAAAATATTAGGGGAAATTACTAATGTTTTATAATTTGATCTATGAATGGCAAACATAACAATGGATAAATTCAAGGTAAATAAAATAACAAAATGCATGAAATTGCATTCTCAACACACCAATAGTTTTTAAAAATAAAAGCAATGAGATAAATAAAACCAAGAAGTTACATATGTTGTTTTATCAGGTGATGACTTTTTTAATTTTGCAAAATAATACGTATTTATAGGTAATCATAAGTTAGATTTAAAGTATAAACTCTTTTCAAAAACAAAGGCTTAAAATACTACACAAATATTTTTACATTCTTTTTAATTGGCATCAACTTTCAAATTATGGCAATGCTCTTTATTTTACCTGCTTCTATTGATGATCAATAGTAGGTCTGTATTGAACCTCTTCTCTTCAGCCAAAAAAAAAAACTAAAATGAACGAGTCTGCTCAAAGTGAGGCACTTTTTAGAAAGTTTCCTGTAGCTATCTCTGGGATAATCAGCATATATGATTGTTTTGAGGATATTTTTGTTTTCATTTTTCCCAAGGTGTCTATATTCCACTCAAATTGCACGTATCCAGTTTTCTATGAGAATATATCATCGGCCAGTACTCCAACTTAAGTTTGCTTGAGAAAAAGAGTAACGTTTATTAGCTCATGATATAAGAGTCCACAAATGAGTCTCAAACTTCAGGCTCAGTTGTATCCAGGGGCTTAAACTATGTCATCTGGGTGTTTTGGTTTTTGTTTTGTTTTGTTTGGCTTCTGTTTCCTGCTGTATATGTTCACATTACTCTCTCCTTCCATAATCTTCCTGCGTGCAGTCAGGAAGATGAGGACCAAAGTCTGTTTCCAAATGTATGTTTAACAATTGCAGTGGGAAAAAGGATTCCCCCACCTCCTTCTCTCAACTTTCACAGATAAATTCTCCCACCAGAGTCTCATTGGCCTTGCTTCTTCTCATGCCTACACCTCCCACTGCTCCATTTTCAAGGCTGCACCAGGGGGCACCAGTCACATTGAAATCTAGGTCAGTGCAGGTGTTTGGAGTTGAGAGCTGAGCCCTGAGAGCACTTTATAAATGGACAATCCTGTATCATTTTGTACCCCTGTATCCAGGGAAGCAAGGTCCATTTCCAGAAGGAATCAATGAAAGGAAAACATTTCTGGAGCCAAAATAAACCCATAATCCATCTCAAGGTATCACCTCAGAGTAAAAAGAAATAAAAAGGAAATCCCACACCAACCCTCCCTATCATGCCTTCCTGTATACAGGTTTGGAGTCTAGGAGGAGGTCATCACATACTCTCCAAACCCTCCAATTTTGAAGAAATCTAAATCGGTAACTGCAAGTTACTGAGATTAGAGTGGGTCATCCTTTCTTTTTAGGAAATACCACACACACACACAGAAAACCTGCTACTCTGCTATACAAAGGACAAAATCCAGCCCACCTCTTGAACCACAGCTAGCCTCTGATTCAAAAGATATTTTCAGTCCTGAGAAAATTTGTAAACAGATGGAGTTTAGAAATAAGGCACAAGCACTGACCCAGGTCTCCTCTATTCCAGTTCTCAACTTCAGTGGGTTCCTGGGTTGCAGGGTGTGCCCTTGAGAACTTGGGAACGAATCCATGCCATCAGCTCAGGAGGCTGCACTGACAGCCATCAAGCAGGCAGCCCGGTGAGCACAGGCCACCTGGTACAGGCAGTTCCCTCTGACCTGAACGGCCAGCCTCATGTCCCTGGGCTCACCCACAGAGCTGCTGGGGAAGGGCCAGCAGCCAAGCCAGACCAGGTGCCCTCGTTTCTTCTCATCATCCTCAGCCTTCTCTTTATAATTAAATGATGTCTTGTCTTCACTCCCCTTTGCATGGTATATGAAGAAACTTCTCAGGCACTTTTCAAAAATACACATTCCTGGATCTGTTCTCGGTCCTTATGATACAGACATCTGGGGAGAGAAGCCCAGGGAGCTGTAATTATTTCAGTCCACCAGGTTAATTTTGATATCAGGGTTGACAGCCATTGTGATCACATCTTGCTTGGCCCCTATTTTGATGCAGGCATTGTGGACTGAAATTAGTTTCAGACCAACTCTAAACCAACTTTCAATCCAAGAACTCTCTGATGGTGTATCTCACTGTCTTATCTAGTTAGGAACATTTATACTTTTAAAGATTATTGAGGACTCCAACACAGCTATCAATGTTTACCATATTAGTAATTAAAACAGAGAAACTTTAATATATTTAATAAACTCTATAAACTTACCATGAATAGTTTTGTGGCAAATAACTATATTTTCCAGAATCCAAAAATTAGTGAGAATAGCAGCATTGGTTTATTTTTGTATAAAGTTCCTTAATGTATGGTTTCATAGTAGGCAGTCAGGATCTTGTACCTGATTTTAAATTTGATCTTTTTCTATATCACACATCTCATTGTCTCTGGAGAATGTCACTGTATACTCATGAGAGAAAGAAAGGCAAATAATGACTTGGTATAGCTGGAAATAATTTTGATCTTATAGAGACATCCTTGAAAGGATCCCAGGGTCCCCCAATGACCCCTGGACCACACATAGAGGGCCACAGTCCTAGTTCATGCTTCAAACCATATTCCATTCACCTCCACATACATGCTCATTTCTCTAGTTTCAATGTTTGTATATTTTGGTGCCTTTCATTGTTGTAAATACTTGATTTATTTCCCTAATTATCTGTATATATGAAAATCATTAGCTTGAAGAAACAAATCTACTCAAACTAGGCTAAATCAAGGAAGCTGTATGGTGAAGATGCAAGAAATTCTAACAAAACCCTATGTGGAAAGTACAGCCAGTAGCCTACCCCAGGATTCACGGCTCTGCATGGGGACCCACTCTCCACCCTGCACACTGAGGTCCTCTGCAAGGCTCTTCCTCCCCAAGCAAGGCTGTGGGTTTCCATGAGGCTGCTCTGGTGTATCACCGTGGAGTTCCATGTCCAGCAATGTCATACTAGCAAGTTTTGTGTCCTGATTCCAAAATCCTAAGTGAGAAAATTTCGTTTGTCTAGCTTGAAGAAGTTTCTAAAAAGGGTGGTAGAGATCTGATGCTGTATTTATGTCCATGGGGACAGATGAAGCAAATAACCAAGTATTCTAACACTGGTTCCCAATCCTAATTATCCAGCCCTGGTCTAATTAGATGGAATCAGAGACAAAGATAGGAATGTGGTTGGCTGTGTAGTTTCTCTTAGAACAAGATATGGGTAGTGATGAGATAACAGTCATCCCTAGCACAGTGTCAGCCCTTTCCAGTAGAAATATAATAAGCATGTATATAATTTTCAAATATTAAAAGATAAACCAGTAAAATTAATTTTGTTAACATATTTTAACCTAGCATATCCAAAATTTTATTACTTTAACACATAATTGTATGAAAAGCATTAATGAGATATTTTACATCCTTTTGTGCTCATGTCTTCTAAATCAGTGTGGATTTTATACTTACAGTACATCTTAATTGCTACACTAAATTTTCATCGGAAATACTTGGTCTGTATTAAAAGCTCATAAAATTTAAAGCTGAAAAAGTAGATCCATGCATCTGAGTTAATCCAAACATTCTTAAAAGTGTTCCAATAATTGAACCAAGTGTCAGGGTTTTTTTTTTTAATTTTATCTAATCATAATCAAATTAAGTTAAAAATTCAGCTCTTGAGTTCCTTAGCCACCAAAAGCTTAATAGTCACATGTGACCAGAGGCTACATTTCAGCAGAGAAATCTAAGCTGAGAACTAGAATGTTGTCTAGTCTTGTGTCCATCCTAACAGTCCCACAGCAGAGCTGACCTCGTACAGATGCCCATAAAGTATAGTTGCTGGAAACTGTGCAAGTTAGAAATGCTTAAATCGAAGGCTGATGGGACCTTGAAGTCATATAAAAATGTTTTTCTTTAATAAATCGCATCATTTAAATGCATTCAAGAGACTTATTTAAAGGAATATTACAATGCTTTAACATTTATCAAATAAGTCACCTTTCAGTTATTTGTTTTAAAAAAAAGATTCGCTTATATCTGGTTCATTTTAAGCAAAGCACAGACATAAAACCAATTGAAAGCTGTTAGTAAAATAAGTAACCTAAGAAGTCATCAGTCATCCTTCACCTCCATGAAGCTGAAGTGCATATTGCAGAAATCCTTGACAGCCTCAAACAGAATGGCAAAGGGTAGATTTCCAGTTCCATTTGGCTAAACTTTGCTCATTAAGTATGCTGCTCCCTGGGCCGCTGCTAACAATTATGGAAACTAGGAACAAATGTTGACTAGTGAGCTGACACCCATCTCCAACTGATAGCATTGCAGTCAAAAAGACTCCTCCATAACTCCATGCATCAAGTTTCTACAATTTCTGGAATCTGATGCTTTACATCTGCAAATTGTATTCGAAAGCTGCCCTATAGCTACATAGCTTTTTTGTTGTTGTTGTTACCAGGGATTGAACTCAGGGATACTCGACCATTGAGCCACATCCCCAGCCCTATTTTGTGTTTTATGTAGAGGCAGGGTCTCACTGACTTGCTTAGTGCCTTGCGGTTGCTGAGGTTGGCTTTGAACTGGTGATTTTCCGGTCTCAGCCTCCCAAAGTGCTGGGATTACAGGCGTGCGCCACTGCGCCTGGCTTACATAGCTCATTTTGACCAGGTGGAATTATTGAAAGCCTTCCTTTGTTCAATCAAATAAGAATTTAAAAGTTTAGTGTTGAACAAGTTATTCATTTGGTCATTCATTCATGCATGCGTTTATCAAACCTCCATTAAGTACCATCAATTATCAGATGCCACACAAGGTAGAAACACAAAAAGTAAGAAATAGATCCTGCCCTTAAGAAACTCACAATTAACAGGAAAATCAGAAATACTCATGAGTAACTACAAAATGTGAGATTCAGTATTGTGAAAGAGATGCAATTTTGTGTCAGCAGGATGGAGAATAAGAATCAAGGAAGTTTTCTGAATAGAGATACCCTTGATATGGATATATAAAGCTGGTTAGGGCTCGTGAGTATCCAGCTTGACCTCACCGCAGCCATCTTGAGTGATAATCACCATGATTGACTGCCCCTGTCTTCCCCACAGAGTTTCCCAGAACACTGTAAACAAACAATACTTTTAGAGTGATATGTGGAGCTTTATGACTAAACCCTAATATCATCATCACCTGGAATGTGCCTGACATCCTTGATGTCAGCTTAAGATGAACAGGTACATTTTGGCTTGGAGGAAAGTCACTTTTATCCTGACCACAATATAAGTACCCTCTCTCTGACTCAATTCGTGGGGGTCCACTGGTCTGTTTTATGTTCAGCTATATCCCTAGTGTCTAGAACAGCACCTGACACAAAGTGGGCTCCACGAAAATATTCATAAGATGAGAAAGAACTGGCCAAGGCTGGGGAAATATGCATATTCTAAGAGATTGCAGGTCTTCAACATGCCCAGTAGAGGGGGTAGGGGGAAAGGGAACAGTAGCTAGAAATGAGTGTAGATGGGAACTCTGACCAAGGCATGAAGAGCTCTGTACTCTGAGCTAAGAATCTGGGCTATATTCTGAGGACAATGGGGAGCCAGTGAGCCTCCTAAAGGAGGAAATGACACATGCAGATATGCATATTTAAAAGACAAGCTAGAGTGCCACATGGCAGGAAGACCAGACCAGGACTGTAGGGAAAGAGATATGTTAGGATACTTTTGAAATCATCTCAGTTTCCTCATCTGTAAAATAGAAATAGGAATGTGATCATAGTCATAGGCCACAATGATGACCAAAGGGTTAAATGCACATAAATACTTAGCAAAGCACCTGGCACATAGGATACTATCAATGAGTATCATTTATTACCATCCATATTCTAGAAGCCCAGAGAATGATGTCCACTTTCTGCTCAGGTGACTGAGCAGTATATGGAGAATACTGCCTTTGGTCCTGATAGGAACTAGAAAAGGTAAAACTTATTTCTGAGAATAGAAAATAAATTCAGTCTTGGGCAAGTACAAATTTAAAATTTAGCTATGTAATATCCAGGTGAGATCTGTGATCCACAGTGTGATGTAAGGGTCTAAAGTTCAGGAGGGATGTTTAAATCAAAGAGATAGAGCCAGCAGAGTCCCTTCCCTTACAAATAATTGTGCTGGTCCCTTGAAAGCAAACCCAGAATCCAAAGTACTCAAAAGTAAACTGATAAGAGTAAAAAGCCTCAAGAAGAAATCATCTTATAGAACTGAACAGCAAAACAGCATTATAAGAATTGACTATAATTCTGAGCCTCTCAGTAACCTCTAGCAATGTTCTCACAGGCCCCCTTCACATCTTCTCAGGGAACAGAGAAAAGAGCTTCATGCATTTATGGATTTTACAACATCCTCCAATTCCTTCTCCAACTGCTTATTTTCCAATGTATCCCTGTAAGGAAATGCTGAATACATTCCAGAAGTCTAAGTATCATAGCTAAGAGACCTCTTAACTTTGACAGCATTTGTTTTCTGAACTGAGTGGATTTTAAGACACGCAGCGTTCCACTCCTACCCCTGCTTCAAGCATCTGAGAATTTGTGTATAAAGTATTCATTAAAGTGCTGGTGGATGTGGCTCCACCAATTTCCCAGCATTCAGGAAACCCAGAGACAGAGATGGCTCTGAGCTGGTGCAGGGAATGAGCTTTGAGGGTCATATACAGACAGCTGACTTTGGTGCCACTGAGCAGGCAGTGAAACTAGGCTCAACGAGCATGCACTTATTCACCCATTCATTCATTCCACAAATGAGATCATGTTCCAGGTACTGCACCCACGACAAGGGAAACAACAGGGAACAAGATAGACTTTTCTCTTGTGGAATTTTATGGCTTGTTTTCTTCTTCCCAGAACCATAGAAGATATCTAAAATATGAGGCAAACCATAATTTTCATTCATTCTTTGTACAGATATTTATCGAGGGTGCAGTGCTAGCCTCCAGGGTCATGGCATCGCCTAAGACTAAGCAGTTATGATTCAGTTTGCATATAAAGGTTTGGCAAGTACACTGTGCCTCTGGAGGTGATAGGAAAGACCTGTGATGGAAGAACTTGTCCACAAATGCTTTGACATTCCATTAAGAAGAGGTGTCTGTGTCTCCCTTACTTGAGCTGTGCTGGCTCTGATACTGTACTCATCAGTGTAACCTGGCAGAAAGGATGCTTCTCCCAGGTTTTAAGGAAGTAGCAGTTTCCTGCCTTGGAACATTGCTCTAGGAGAAACCAGCTACCATGTAATATATATGATTGCCCTGAGGCTTCCATGCTGCAAGGAAGCCCAAGCCAGCTGTGTGCAGTATGTGGGAAGAGAGAACCAGCAAGCGCTTGTTATTCAGCCATTCCAGCCAGGTGCCAACAGCTGCCTGAAGCAGCTATCTTGATATTTTATATTGGATGGGGAAGACCTCTCTGAAGAGATAGCATTTAGCCTGAGACCCAAAGGATGAGAAGAATTGTAACATTCAAGGACCAAAAAGAAAAGTATTCCAGGCAGTTTCGTGGGATACTCAAAGATCCAGCATTGGGGAAGTTCTTAGAATATTCAAGAAGCTGAGAGACTAGCAGTGTTCCTAGAGCATGGAGAGATTAGATCAGCCAGAGATATGGACCAGATAGGACAAGCCACGGCCAGCTGTGTGAATTATGTTCTAAGTATAATGATAAGCCCTTGACAATTGAGGACATGAAAGGCATATGCCTTGATTTAAAATCATAACGTTTTATACCAGTCTGTGAGTACCAGCTCTGTAAATTTCATGCTATAATTAAGCACTAAGTATAGTACATAGCACATAGTAGAGACTCAAAAAATACTGAATGAATGATACAGTAGGATGTATTGGAGAAAGATAAGAGTAAAGCCAGGCATGGTGGCTCACACCTGTAATTCCAGCACTTTGGGAGGCTGAGACAGGAGAATCGTGAGTTCAAAGCCAGCCTCAGCAATGGCGAGGCACTAAGCAACTCAGTGAGACCCTGTCTCTAAATAAAACCAAAATAGGGCTGGGGATGTGGCTCAGTGGTCGAGTACCCCTGAGTTCAATCCCCAGTACCAAAAAAAAAAAAAAAAAAAAAAAAGAGTACACACAGGAAGACCAGTACAGAAGCCACTGAAATAATCCAGGTAAAACACAGAGGTCCGAACTGAGAAAGAAAAGCACAGAGAAATAGAGATAAGAAGGAGGATTCAAGTTGTAGCTCTGAGATGTATCCACTGCATTTCCTTGGTCAAGTCAAACTCTGAGCCTGTTCCTTCACCTATAAAATCTCTGTGGCACTGGTGTTATGAAAATCTCATGAGAAAATTTAAGTGAAAGCACTTCATCGATCACTGTGTTGCTAACTCCCATGAGAAGACATTACTACCATTATTGTCTTCTGTCCCTGTGACCTGATGGGTTGGATGAAGAATGTCTCCCAGAGGTCCACATGTGGAAGACTTGGTCCCCAGCCCGTGTTGCTACTGGGTAGCTATGAAACGTTTAGGAGATGGGGCCTGGTGGAAGAAAGTTAGGTCATTGGGGGCACGTCCTTGAAAGGAATATTAAGACCCTGACCCCTTCCCCCTTTCACTTCCTGGTTACCACATGCTCCAGCTGACATAATCCTTGCCACAGGACCAAAAGCAATGAGGATAATCAACAATCAACCATGGAATAAAAATCTCTAAAGCTGTGAGCCAAAATAAGCCTTTTCTCTTTTTATTTATCTCAGATATTTCTCATGATAGCAGAAAGCTGACTAACACAGTTGGTCAGAAACATAGTCACTGGTTTTTATAGCAGCCCCTAGTTTTCTATGGTAGTAAATACATAAGCCTAGTTCCTCTGGTATCTGAGGCTGGTGCCCTGATTTCATAGCCATTCTACCTTCTAAAACTACATCACATGCACCAGAAGCCCCTTTTTCTTTAAAGAAGTTCTCAAACTTGAGCATACCTCAGAATCACCTAGAGGATTTGTGAAAATGCAGACTGCTGGGTCCCAGCCCCCAGAGCTTCTGATGCAACCCTGGGAAGAGGACCAAGAATGTTCACTTCTAACCAGTGCCCAGGTAAGGCAGATGCTGCTGGTCTAGGTGCACTTTGAGAACTGCCTTAGATAAGCATTCACTCAATTTCCTTTTCTGGTTGGAGTGTTATCTACAACAACCAACAAGAAAATTTTCTTCTGCATTCTTAATATATGAGCTCCAGTTGCTGTTTGGAAAAACTGGTAGATTGTAAAAGCATGGAGCCAACTAAGGTGCCTGGTTTCAAAACTGCATACCAGCTGCATCCCCCAGGCAAAATCCTACCCCATCTGATTAATGCAAGGATTAAGAGTTAATGCATATTGAGCACTTAGAGTCAGGACTGTTATTGGGTAAGTATGTGATAGATGCTGGCTGTTATTCTAAGTTACAGTTTGTGTAATTAATTGCCTTATGGTTTTCACATTAAAATGGTAGAAAATTTAACAACAAATTTGTGATCACCCTGGAAAATATATAAAACTTTTACAAAGCATTTTAGGAACAAACTTCAGCCCCCGATTTAACTCTCCCCATACCACCAGTACTGGGGATTAGACTCAAGGCCTGCCACTGAGCACTCCACCACTAAGCTACATTCCCAGCCCTTTTTATATTTTTTAGTTTGAGGCAGGGTCCAGCGTGGCCTCAAACTTGCAATCTTCCTGCCTCAGTCTCTTGGAGTAGCTAAGATCACAGGCCTGCATCACCTTACCTAGCCAAAGAATTTTTGAATTTTTGTATTTTTCTTTGGATTCTATCACTTAATTTTATTTCATTTTATTTTAATGAATTGTATGAGTCTCTGTATGCAACTTTAAATGCTTTCTTAAACAAGATGAATCCTATGTAACAGTAAATAATTCTCCATTTATTTATGCAGCTACATGAATAATTAAGTTGCTTCAGGTTCAAGACCCCGGCACCCAACACCTTTAGGAACTTGCTTGTTACTATTTTATACTATCAAGCACACAGCTTGTTCATCTAACCTTTAGCCATATGAGACCCATACATAAGAACACAGTTGTTTTGTACTTATTCTGTCAATTAACATGTGCTTTGAATTCTGGGAACAATATACAGTTCATCTTGCAAAACCAAGTGGCTATCCAACTTTCACTACCTGCTATAGTTTGGATGTTAAATACCTACCAAAGGCTCATGTGTTAAGGGCTTGGTCCCCAGGATGTTGCTATTGAGAGGTAGTGGAAGCTTTAAGAGGTGGGGCCTCAGCAGGAGGTCTTTAGATCATTGATGGCATGCTCTTGAAGGGGATTGAGGGACCCAGAGCTCTTCCTTTCTCTCTCTTTTGCTTCCTGGGCATAACATGAGCAAATCTGCTCTGCCCTGCATTCCCATCATAAAGTGCTGCCTCCCCACAGGCCCAAAACAATGGGTCTAATTGAACATGAACTGAAACATCCAAAATTGTGAGCCAGAAACTTTTCCTTTTATGAATGGATTACCTCAGGTATTTTGTTGTAGTAATGGAAAACTGATCAATACGTACCTTTCTCTTCTGAAGATATAATTGACATTCCTTTGACAAAACACAATCTAAATCATTTTTTGTGGCACTCATTCAAAAATGCCATCAAGTGCTTAACGAACGTCACATATTATGTAGGATATTAGGTAGGTGAAAGTGCTCAAGACACCATCTATCCTTAGTTTAGGATCCAGTGAGTGGACCCATAAATAAGTAGATTGTTACCATTCTGTAAGAGGCATGTTAAAAATAATAAAATTCAACATTTGTTGGATACTTGCTATATGCCAGGCACTATTCTGTGCATTTTATATTAGGATCTGTTTTTATCTTCACACTGACCCTATAAGGCATTTTCCTCACTTTGAAGATGAGGAAATGAAGTCCAGAGGCTCCACGTCCAGGCAAAAGCAGGATTTATACTCAAGGAACCTAACTCCAGGACTCACATTCCAAATCTCTCTGATGATATTTTTCTGCAACATATCATGAAGAAGAGTAGGAGGAATAATGTTTCAAAGGATCTTGGGACTCACTGATACAAAAAAAAAGTAACTTTGGACAGAGAAAAATAATTAACAAACAGAAAGAAGATCAGGACCTCTAGCAAAGCAGATTAGGTAGCAAAATCAGGTACACTCTGTGGCATGGAACCATGGGTTGGGAACAGGCTGAATAAGCAGCCTGTGGTAATGACCCATAGAGCCATTGGAGAGAGGCCACTGTAGCAAATTGCAGCACCAGCCCCCAGGAGACCAGCAGGTCCCACACAGATAGCAGTTTTATATAAGGATCAAAATCAGCACTTTTCATGGAATTCATCAACAGAGCAAGGACTGTAAGATCTGAGCCTTGAGAAGGCACTCATCCTTAGCCTTCACAGGTGAAAGACAATGGATTTTTCAGACAGGCATTGTCCAAAAAAATCTGTGCCTATATGCATCCTGTGTTTTAATGTTGGATAACTGATGTACAGAATCTCTACTATCTTCCATGTTTAAATTATGGTTCTAGTTACCTATTGCTACGTAACAAACCATTCCAAAATGTAATAGTATAAAACAACCACCATTTTATGGAGCTCACAATGTTGCAAAATAACACATCCTACTAGAGCTAAATGGTTAGGATAAAGAGCTTAAGATGGCTAGGATAACTTGACTGGAGCCACACATATGAGGCCTTAGTTCTGGGTTCTAATTAAATTTTTAGGCTTTTTTCTACATTACTTAAGTTGAAATTTTATAAATGGCTTCTTCACTCAGATGTTGGCACCAGGATGGAATGGCTGGAACTTCCAGAGCTCACTGGACCTCTCTTTCCTCATAGCCTCTCGCACAGCTAGCTTGAGCTTCCTTACAACATGGTGGTCTCGGTACAGTCAGACTATTGCACTGCAGCTGGCTTCCCATAGATCAGAGTTCCAAGGCTGTTACTTTAAAGCCTGGACAAAGCATCACTTCTGCCATAGTCTACTGACCAACACAGCATGAGAGCCAGTTCAGATTCAAGGAGAGGGGACACAGACACCTCTTTTCAAGGAAGTGTCAAAGAATTCATGGACAAGCTCTTCCATCACAGGGCCCTTCCTACAGGCTGCAGAGGTATCTGATCTTGCCTCCCATTTAAACTGAGTAGTAACTGCTCAGTCCCAGACAACATTGTGATCCCAGAGATCAGCATGGCACCTTCAATAACTATTTGTTCAATGAAAATTAGGAAAGATTTATTTGTTTTAAAATATCCTCAAGGAATCTGAGAAACAGGAAAAGAAACACCCAGATATATTACCTGAATGAAAAGGCTAAAATTTCACTAAGAAATGTGCCATAGAAATGCATATATCTTTTTCTGTATGGGTATGGTACTGGGGATTGAACTCAGGACCTTACACATGGTAGGCAAGTGCTCTACCACTGAGCTGCATCCCTATTCATATTTATATAGAATATATAAATATTATATATATCATGTGTGTATATTTTTTGTGTGTGTAGCTATATGAGAAAACAAACCATTGTGCTACAATCGAGTGACTCACTGTCTGTATAGTGCTATGTGCCCAACACTCTACAAAGCCCTCACAAGAATTAGCTCAGTACAGAAATTGGGGTCTATTATGGGCTGACTTGAACCCCCATATTCCACGTTGATGTCCCAACCTCCAGTATATCAGATGGAACTACATTTTGAGATAGGGTCTCTAAAGAGGTAATTCATTTAAATGAGAATATGTGGTGGGTCCTAACCCAATAACCAATGTCCTTATATGAAGAGGAGATTAGGACACACAGGGAAGATCATGTGAAGATACAGGGGGAATATGTCCCTCTACAAGCCAATGAGGGCAACCTCAGAAGAAGCCAACCCTGCCAACAGTGTGATCTCAAACTTCTAGCTCCAGAATTGGAATAAAATAAATCTCTACTATTTAAGCTACCCAGTCTGTGATACTCTGCACGGCATCCCTGGCTGACGAATGCAAGGTCCCAGAAGAAATAGGGGCATGCATTCCAACACCATGAAACATCACCTTACTCTCTTCCATCTGTCTTGGGAATACAGGAAAGGTTACAGTTCTTATCTAGAAGCACAGGAGAGTACAGCAGTCTGCAAAAGGTGATACTAGACAGTAACGTGACTAACTGAGCCAAAGTCAGGCCTGCCAGAGTGGAAGACTAGAAACAACCAAGACAAGGAATTGTCCCCCAAAATCTTGCAATTATATATGATCAGAACTTAAGCTATTTTGTCAATAAACTGTGAGCCTAAGATTACTAGGCTTGAGGACATTCAGCTAAAGAAAAGATCAAGAAGGTATTCTTTTTCCAATATAAGGAAAACTCTGCCAATGACATTTGCTTTTACAAAGGAAATAAGTTCCAAAATCCACCTTAGCCCATAAAGTGCCTGGAAGCCAATTTATCCTGTTATGACTCAGGGAGACTCACTCCCCACTCTACCACCAGCCCCACTACTGCAGCTACTGGGAGTCCTTCTCCGATGGGGAAGTGAGAGAGAAGCTGAGGATGGAAAGGGGGTATTACACCATGTTTCTGTGACTACAGTAGAAAATGACCACAAACTTGGTGGCTTAAAACAAAGAAATTTGTTCCCTCTCAGTTTGTGTGCTTCGAGTTCAAACTCCGTATCACTGGATGAATGCCAGGAGTTAGCAGAGCAATGTCCCTCTAGAGGCTCTAGGGAGAATTCTTCCTTGCCTCTTCCCGTTAAGGTGGCTTCTGGCATTCCTTGAATTGAGACCTCATCATTCCAGTCACTGCCTCCATAGTAACATTGCCTCCTCCCCGTTTGTCCTTGTATCTAATCCCCTCTGACTCTCTCCTGTAGGGACACTTAGGTTGGCATTTAGGGGCCACCTGGTCATCCAGAATAACCTCATCTCACAATCCTTAAATATCACATCTGCAAAGTTTTTGTTTTTTCCTTTTCTTTTTTCTTCACAAATATAAAAAATTACAACTTAGCAAGGTTCTAAGAAACCTAGTGAAATCCTGTCTCAAACTAAAAAATAAAAATGACTGAGGATGTGGCTCAGACTTTAAACACAACTGGGTTCAATTCCTGGTATCAAAAAAATTTACAAAAATTTTAGAACATATTTCATGTGCAACCATAAGGTAACATTTACAGGTTCCAGGCATTAGGACCTGATATCTCAGGGAGTCATTGTTCAACCTGCCACAGGCATTCACCATCTTTGCCAGGCAAACAGGAGTCTCTGGAGCTTCATTCACAAAGGCCCTTCCTGAGGCTCCTTGGGGGTGGCCATCTTGAGGATACACATAGTATGTTCCTCTGTTTCCAACTGCCTGAATGTAAAAATGTCAACTTCCCTAGAGATGAACTCTAAGTATATTCCACTCATGCCCCATCTACATTCATTGTCTTTAATTATTTATCAAGGATGCTGCTCAGTGTGCACATTTTTCCAACATGACAAATATTCTCAGGTTTACAAAGAGTTACAACATTTTTATTAATAAAGACACTGACGTTCTCCCCCAAATGCTCTTGAAATACATAGAAACTAGAGGAGTGAATGGCCAGGACTCAGAGTCCTGAGGCAGTAGGGTGAAAATGTTTCTTGTGTGACTTTTAGTGCTTTTGTCAATGTGTGCTCTCTCCATTGACAAAAGCTGGAAACTGTTGTCTAAAAGCTGCTTTCCCAAGGTTTTTCAAGATGCTGGAATAGAGGAGATCACTTTCCTTGCTGCTCTGTGGCATGAAACCAGGAAATCAGACAGCTTCTCAGCAAGGTGGGTTGACAAAAAACGGGGGAGCCTTACTGGAATTTAAAACAGGACATCCAAAGCACACTGGGACTCAGGAGGTTGGATATAATAAAATAAGGAAGAAATCCCCAGCAGCACAGTAGCTGCTGCAGCCAGGCCAGAAGCACTGGCCACAGCAGTCCCCCTACAAGCAAAATGGAGGGATCAGGAAATTAAAAGAACCCACATTTTTAAAAGGCCTGAGGTGCATCTGGGTATGGAGCATTTAGAGAACAAGGACATTGCCTAACCAAACTGAAATATCCTTGTGCAAGAAAGAAGCTGTCATCTCTCCAGATGGTGTAAGAAGGACAAAGGAAGGAACCATTTTGCAGCTACAGTGTCGGGGCCAGCAGCTGAGGAAGCCAATTCCTGACAAATAGAGTTTAGCCTGAAATACACTCTCACTAAATACACACTGCATGACATAGAGTGTGCTTAAGTGACCAGGAGAAAATCAAACATGGAGAGCGGTTTACACAGGTGACAACTGATCGTGGAAACCCACCCAGCGCTACGCCTGCCCCTCCAATCCAGCTGCTTGCAGGATCAGCTGGGAGAGATGCATCTGGCCAGGAAATTGGAAGGGCAGGGGCAAGATAAATTGGTTGGAAACTGAACCTGAGATCAGTAAACATGGGATCTACAGGGGACATAAGGGACTAAGAATTGACTCCCCCACCACACGAGTGGAAACCAGGGGAGATTCCTGGGGTACAGTCTTCCAGGATGGGCCAGCAAGTACTTAGCCCTAGAGGTGTGTTGATTTAAAATCTCCAGACCAATAGGAATTCAGCAAAAAGCCTGGAGCCCACCTAAGCCTAAACTCTGCCTCCAGGAATTCCACTTATAGAATTACCACTCTCACTCCAGCAATCCAGAGCACCACGCTCCAGATGACCCCATCTAAAACTGCTGAGAAGAGAAGCTGAAAATATTTTGAACACCAATGAAAAGAATACTTTAACTTTTCATGGGGATTTTTTTTTTCTTTTCTACTTTTTTATTTATTTGTTATTATTACTTCTTTTGCTTTTCCATTTAATTGTGACCTTAATGCTACATGGACACTTATATATACTCATATTTGTTTTTGAAGCCAGTTATTCATGGATCAGTTTTTTGAGGACTAGGATATTTGATTAGTATATTTTAGTTTTGTTTTGTATTCTTTTATTTTTATTTTTAATTTAAAATTTTTACTTTGTTTTTTCTCTTATCTGTTTCCCTTGATTCCCTTTCTCTGTTCTTCTGCCCACAGCCAATCTCTATTGTTCTTTCATTCTTCCTTTAATATTTTTACTTCTATCTTCTCTCCTCTTCCCTCATAATCATTATATCCTATATCACTTGTATTCTTTCCATGTCCACCATTTTAAGTTGTAAACTCTTTTGCAAACTTGCTGTTTTTATTGTAAGCAATTACTGATCATATCATTTCTCTTTATTGTGATCATTAACATTGAAGACATCATAGTAGGAACTACTTGGTTTAATGCTGTATATTGTTTGCATTGGTTAATTGTTATTTGTCTTCCCCTAAACAGTGAGGTACTAGAAATCTTCAGGGACACTACAAGTCCACCAGGTAGGAAAGGCAAGGGAACAAATCACCCCAAACAAACCAAGATATTCCAGTAACAGAATCCATCAATGCCACAGTGGAAGAAATGTCAGAGAAGGTGTTTAGAATGTACATAGTTAAATTGATCTGTGAAATAAAGACAGTATAAGAAAGAAAATACAGGAAGTGAAAGATCACTTCAATAAAGAGGCAGAGATTCTGAATAAAAAAGCAAGCAGAAATCCTCAAAATGAAGAAATCAATAAACTTAAAATTTCAATTGAAAGCATCACCAACAGACTATATCACTTGGAATACAGAATTTCAGGTAATGAAGACAAAATATATAATTTTGAAAACAAAGTTGACCATGGATAAAAGATGCTAAGAGACCATGAACAAAACTTCTAAGAAATATGGGATAACTTGAAAAGGCCAAATTTAAGATTTAGCAGGATAGATGAAGGCTCAAAGATACAAATAAAAGGAATGCACAATCTTTTCAATCAAATAGTATCAGAAAATTTCCCAAACCTAAAGAATGAAATGGAAAATTAAATACAGGAGGCTTACACCCAAAATGCATAAAATTACAGCAGACTCACACCGAGGCACATTATTATGAAAATGCTGAATTTACAGAATGATAGAATTTTAAAGGCTGCCAAAGAAAAATGACAGATAACATTTAGAGGGGAAACAATCTGGATCTCAGGTGATTTCTCAATTCAGACTCTCAAAGCTAGGTGGTCTTGGAATAATATATACCAAGCTCTAAAAGAAAATGGATGCCAGCCAATTATACTATACCCAGCAAAATTAACCTGCACAATTGAAGATGAAATACAAACCTTCCAGGATGAACAGAAGTTAAAAAAATTCACTACTAGAAAGCCTGCACTACAAAATGTATTCAATAAGATATTTCATGAATAAGAAATGAAGAAAAAAAAAAACTAAAAGCCAGCAAATGGAGGGACCACACTAAAAGAATAGTGAATCAATGTAGAAAGAAATTCAAATTAACAACCAGGAATAAATCAAAAAGACAGGGAATAAAAATCACATCTCAATAATAACATTGAGTGTAAATGGCCTAACTTCATCAATCAAAATAAATAGACTGGCAGATTGAATTAAAAAACAAGACCCAACAATATGCTGTATCCAGCAGAATCACCTCATAAGTAAAGACATCCACAGATAGAAGGTAAAAGGATAGGGGAAAAGAACATATCAATCACATGGATCTCATAAGCAAGAGGGGTTTCTATCCTCATATCAGATAAAGTGAGCTTCAAGCCAAAGTTAATCAGAAGGTAAAAATAATGATGATTCATACTGCTTAACAGAATTATACATCAACAAAACATAACATAAATATTTATGCCCAAACAATAGAGCATCTACTTACATCAGACAAACCCTCCTCAATTTCAAGAAGAAACAGACCACAACAAAATAATACTAGGTGACTTTAACACACCGCCCTCACCACTGGATAGATCTTCCAAACAAAAACTAAAGAAGCTGTAAAACTAAATAATACAATTAATAATTTACACTTGACATATATAAAATATTTCACCCATTAATAACTAAATATACTTTCTTCTCAGCAGCACATGGATCTTTCTCTAAAATAGTCTATACCTTAGGCCACAAAGCAACTCTTAGCAAATACAAAAAAAATATAGATCCTACCTTGCATTCTATCAGATAATGGAACAAAATTAGAAATCAACAGTAAAATAAAAAATAGAGGCTACTGTAACACCTGGAGACTAAATAATACACTATTAAATGATAAATGGATAGAAGAAGAAATCAGGGATGAAGTGAAATACTTAGAGGTAAATGAGTATAGCAATACAACATCTCTGGACACTATGAAGGCAGTGCCAAGAGGAAAGTCCATTCCATTGAACTCGTTCATTAAAAGAATAAAAGTCAACAAATAACCTAACATTATATCTCAAAGCCCTAGGGAAAAAAATCAACACCAAAAGCAGTAGAAGACAGGAAATAATTAAAATTAGAGCTGAAATCAATGAAATTGAAACAAAACAACAATCAAAAAAAAATCAATAAAACAGAAAGTTGGTTCTTTGAAAAAAAAATCAATAAAATAGATAAACCATTATTCAAGCTAAGAAAGAGAAAGAGAAAACTCAAATTACTGAAATTCCCAATGAAAAAGGAAGTATCACAACAGATACTACTAAAATAGATGAAAATCAGAACCTATTTTGAAAATTTATACTCTCAAACTAGAATATCTTGAAGACATCAACAAATGTTTAGAGATATATGACCTACCCAAATTGAATCAGGAGGACATAGAAAACTTAAACAGATCAATTTCAAGCAAGGAAAATGAAGACACCATCAAAAGCCAACCAAGAAAAACGCAGGACCAAACAGATTCTCAGCCAAGTTCTACAAGACCTTCAAAGAAGAAATAATACTAATTCTCCTCAAGTTATTCCATGAAAGAGAAAATGAGGGAACCCTTCCAAACTTATTCAGTGAAGCTAGGATGACCCTGATACTAAAACCAGGCAAAGACACATCAAGGAAAGAAAATTTCAGACCAATATTCCTAATGAACATAAATGCAAAACTCCTTAAATAACACTGGCAAACTGCATACAAAAACATATTAAAAAGATAGCACACCATGATCAAGTGGGGTTCATCCCAGGTATGCAAGTTGGTTCAACATATGGAAATCAATAAAAGTAATTCATCACATCAATAGATTTAAAGACCCATTGATTATCTCAATGGATGCAGAAAAAACATTTCACAAAATACAGCATCAATTCATGTTCAAAAAAATAGAAAAACTAGGGATAGTAGGAACATACCTCAAAATTTTAAAAGCTATATATGCTGAATCCAGGGTCAACATCATTCTAAATGGAGAAAAATTCAAAGCATTCCCTCTAAAAATTAGAACAAGATAGGGATGCCCTCTTTTACCACTTCTATTCAACATAGTTCTGGAAACTCTAGCCAGAGCAATTAGAAGAAAGAAATTAAAGGGACATGAATAGGGAAAGAAGAACTCAAACTATTGTTTGCTGATAACATAATTCTATATTTAGAAGACCCCAAAAACTGCACTAGAAACTTCTAGAACTCAAATGAATTTAGCAAAGTAGCAGGGTATAAAATTAACACCCACAAATCAATTGCATTTTTATGTACCAGAGATGAATCAACTAAAAGAGAAATTAGGAAAATTATCTCATTTATAATAGCCTCAAAGAAAATAAAATATTTGGTAATCAATCTAACAAAAGAGGTGAAAAACCTCTACAATGAAAACTACAGAACACTAAAGAAATGAATTGAAGATGATCTTAGAAGATGGAAAGATCTCCCATGTTCTTGTATAGGCAGAATTAATACTGTCAAAAAGGCCATACTATCAAAAGCACTATACAGATTTAATGCAATTCCTATTAAAGTTTTAATGACATTCTTCATACACCTACAAAAAGCAGTCATGAAATTCATTTGGAAAAATAAGAGACCCAGAATAGCCAAAGCAATCCTCAGAAATAAAAGTGAAGCAGGAGGCATCACAATACCAGATATTAAATTATACTACAGAGCTATAGTAACAAAAATGTCATGGTATTGGCACCAAAATAAACATGAAGACCTATGGTACAGAATAGAAGATACACAGACAAACCCACATAAATACAGTTATCTCATACTAGACAAAGCTACTCTAAACATACATTGGAGAAAAGACAGCATCTTCAACAAATGGTGCTGGGAAAACTGGAAATCCATATGTAGCAAAATGAAATTAGACTCCTACCTCTCACCCTGCATAAAACTCAACTCAAAGCAGATCAAGGACCTAGGAATTAGATCAGAAACCCTGCACCCACTAGAAGAAAAAGTAGGCCCAAATTTCTATCATCTTGGCTTAAGAACCAAATTCCTCAACAAGACTGCTAAAACACAATAAGCAAAATCAAGAATCAATAAATGGGATGGATTCAAACTAAAAAGCTGCTTCACAGCAAAGAAAACAATCGAGAACATGAAGAGAGAGCCTACAGAATGGGAGAAAATCTTTGCCACCTGCACCTCAGATAGAGCATTAATATCCAAGATACATAAAGAACTCAAAAAAATGAACACAAAAAGACAAATAACCCAATCAATAAATTGGTAAAGGAATTGAACAGATGCTTCACATAAGAAATACAAATGATCAACAAATATATGAAAAAATGTGCAACATTACTAGCAATTAGAGAAATGCAAATTAAAGCTATACTGAAATTTCGTCTTATTCTAGTCAGAATGGCAATTATCAAGAATACAAGTAACAATAAATGTTGGCAAGGATGTGGGGAAAAAGGTACACTCGTACATTGCTGGTGGGACTACAACAACTCTGGAAAGCAGTATGGAGATTCCTCAGAAAACTTGGACTGGAACTATTACTTTACTTAGTTATCCCACTCCTCAGCATATACCCAAAGGACTTAAAATCATCATACTATAGTGATGCAGTCACATCAATGTTCATAGCAGCTCAATTCACAACAGTTAAGCTATGGAGCCAATCTAGGTGCCCTTCAATAAATGAATAAAGAAAATGTGGTACCTATACACAATGGAATATTACTCAGCCACAAAGAAGAATGAAATTATGGCATTTGCCAGTAAATGGATGGAACTGGAGACTATCATACTAAGTGAAATGAACCAATCCCAAAAAAACAAAGGCCAAATATTTTCTCTGATATGCAGATGCTAACTCACGATAGGCAGCAGCGAGGGAAGAGTGGAGGTTCACTGGATTGAACAGGGAGGATGGGGGGAAAGGAAGTGGGATAGGAATGGAACAGACAGTAGAATGAATGGGACCTAACTTTCCTATGTTCATATATGAATACACAACCTCCACATCATGTACAACCACAAGAGTGGGTAGTTATTCTCCATGTATGTATGATATGTCAAAATACATTCTAGTGTCATGTATAAATAAATAAACAAATTTTAAAAATGAATAAATGAAAGCTTCTTTCCCTCATAGATCTAGGCTAGAGTTGCCCAAAATGGGAACTTACAGAAGGGGGAAGTCATTACTTTGGGGTCACAGTGGGCAGGCCTTGTGACCAAAACAGATATGGCTTCCAACTACTCTAAACCTGGTCCCACCTTCCCCAAGGCACACTCCAGGGGAAGCAACTTCCCCAGATTTTCCCATCAGCCTCCTTTGCAATTTCATCCTGACAGCTGGACACTCAGGGTATGAGGATTTCCTGCAAGCTTTGACACCTGCCTGTGCCGGGGATGGAGCTGTCCTGCATAACGATGATTTCTTAGATCCTCTGACTGTCCTTTATGGACCTCCACTTTCTCAGTTTCTTCCACCCCACGCTGTAGGTTTGGATTTGTATGATAAATCTTTTCTTCTCACAATATTCTAGTGTTGTCCTTTCTAAACCCCAACTAATATCTAGAAATAGCTTTTCCCATAGACAATTCAACGTGTAAGACATTAAATCCAGTGGTATTTCTCAAAGTTTAGTTTAAGGCCTACATCAGGTCCTACATCAGAACTATTTGAGGTGTCTTTTTAAAATACAAATTCCTGGACTCTACTTCAGACATAGTGAATCAAAGTCTGTAGTGATAGGGCCCACAATTTTAGCAATCATGTTAGATGACTCTTGCACAGATACAAGTTAAAAAATTGTATAATTACTAAGATTCAAAAATATTGGTATCATTGAAAACAGTGGTTCTATGATATAATAGCAGTGTGTTGAGAAGTATGTTGTGCTAACATTTTGATTATGCTTATAAAATTTACTATAAAATACTTTAGAATGCATGTTATTTATGGAAGAGAGGCTCCAAAATCTCCAACCTTTGACAGAGAGCTAAGGGGCAGGTATGCCTTGGGGGGCCCATACAAGTCCATTGCTGGTCCATTTCCTGGTTCAATGAACAAACACTGAGACCATGTGATCACCTGAGGATAAATAAGCTCCTGAGAAACGTGAATGGCAACAGCTTATTTCATTGCTTTTTCTATGCACCATTTTATTAACAACCCTATAAAAGACTCTTACATTCATCTCCTAGGTGTGAAAATTTTGGCTTAAAGAGCAGAAGCCTGCATGTCACCTTGGACTCCTCACCTCTCTGCCGTCCTGCTCCCTCCCATATGATGTAACCTGGTCACAGTTTACAGACACCATGGGCTATAAAAAGAAGGCTGCAGAACAGCGGAAACTATAAAGTGGACAGGAATGTTTTAAACTACAGAAGCATTTTGGAACGATTCTGCAATCTTGTCCACCTCCGTTCCTCTGCCTGGAAGTTGGTAGTTATGAAGTAGAATAATTTCGCTGTCGTACACATCTACAAATAAATGCTTGGCTCTTTCTGTTAAGACAGATAGCTTTGTGGAGACACCCTCTGTGCTCCACTGTGGCATGAGGAAGACAGTCAGCCTGGCTACTCAGAAGCCTGCAGCCTCTGCTGTGGAAGGCCTGCGTGGACAGCAGTGTGGAGGTGCTGTTGGCCTTGGTTATCCTAAGTGCTCACATCAAAGTCTTCCTTTCTGTGAGAGGACAGGGCTCCACCTGGGGTAAAGAGACTTCTGTGATCTCTGTAATCCTGAGCTGGAAGATTGAGACGTGTTGCTCTCTCCCTGGAGGCTCTTGACATTCTGATAACAACGACATTGCCAGTTTCTATGGAATGGCTATGCCTTTGTATTTTGTAGGTTAGTCTGGTAACTCTAGGTAGCCATTACTGTGAGGGGAAAGGCTCATGGCACTGCAGGGATAAGGAGTTGAGTGAGGATTCCAACCCGGGATCCAGCGATCAGGCCATGGCGAGGTTCATGCACTCCCGACTCCTAGGAGTGTCCTCACTTCCCAGGCACACAGCCCTCCCTGGACGCTTCTGGCTGGGCTTCTCAGAATCCTCATTACCACAACAAGAGTTCTTGAAACAAAGTGGCTGGTACATGAACCCCAAATTCTCTTGTACCCTGCCAAACACCCTATGCATGAGGTTTGTTACCCAGTTCTGAAGCCACCTCCATTCATCCTGAGATGCAGACCATGCCCCTCTGATAGATCTCCAGTGCTAATTAACCCCTGGTCTTGTTTATTTTTAAAATGATGGCACTATGCAGTTCTACTATCCTGGACTCACCTTCCCAATGTCAAACACTGCCTGACATGTGCCAAAGACAGGCACAGCCCTCACACAGCACCTTGGCCCATCCAGCATGACCTTACCACAGAGTTCCTGCAAGAGCAGTGGGCAGATAGGCCCAGACAGGACCTCCTCATTCTCTCTCCCCTGGAGTCCTATGACTCTCTAGAACTATGAAAAAATAAATTTCTGCTGTGTAACCAACTGGCCTGTAATTTTGTTAAGCAACCTGAGAAGACAAAGACAGAGCTGTCCTAAGCTATGTAACAAGATCACCACAATGGGTGCTGTGGCAGAGGTAACCTCGGGCAGTACTGGACTGACCAGCCTTCAGGTAAAGAGTCTCCTCGGGAAAGACAAGGTCTGACATTGGAACCTAATGGGTAAAAAGAGTAGAAAGTATTTTCAAAAGAGGAGTGGCCACATGATAAACCCAGAAAATAAGAAAGACCGTGGCTTCAATGGATACTGTATTTCAATATAGCAGGAGAGCAGGATGGAAAATGATGAGCGACAAGAGGTGTGGCTGGGGAAACAAACAGGGACAGGACAAGAAGGCCCTGCAGGCCATGTCTGTGAGTCTGGAAAGTATTTTGACAGCAAAGAAAAAACACACAGAGAGATTTAAGCAAGTATTGATGAAACAGGAGGCATCGACCAGGAAGGTCTTACAGAGTGAGCATCATGTCAGGGACACAACATCAATTCAACTCATGACTATTGAGGACCTACTATGAGCCAGGAACTGTTCTAGGTAACAGGCATGTAGAAGTGAACAAAGTAGACCAGATCACTGGATCCCAGATTAGAATCCTCACTCAACTCCTTATCCCTATAGTGCCGTGAGCCTTTCTCCTCACAGTTATGACTTCCTAGAGTTCCCAGACTAACCTAAAAAATACAAATATCTACTCCATAGAAACTGGCAATGTTGTTATTATCAGAATGTCAAGAGCCTCCAGGGAGAGAGCAACACATCTCAGTCTTCCAGCTCCGATTTATATTTATTTATATATAAATAGAGTAATTAGAGAAGACTTTTAAAAAGTAAAATTTGAACAGAGACCTGAAAGAAGTGAAGAATGAGCTAGTGGGATCTAAGGGCAAATGTCCCAGGCAGAAGGAAAGGCACGTGCAAAGATCCTGTGGTAGAAGCAAGCTTGTCCCAGAAATACCTTGGAGACTACTGTAGTTGGAGCAGGGAGAAAGGACAAGAGGAAGAGCTAAGAACAGAGAAGCCAGAACATGTGCCTTCTTGGTATACACTCAGTGCCCTCAACTTATGGGCTGCAAGTGCATTTCGAAGGAAGAGAGATTTAGGATGGGAACAGGAAATATACAAAATGAGCCTAGAGCATCTTAGCATGCCAGAAAGAAAGAAAATACTAAAAGAGGCGGGGGGGTCACAATAATGGAGATATGTCCAAAGAACAGAAGAGCCAACTAACAAGTTTTCAGTAGCTATTTCTGGAATAATTTGAGCAACAAAAACAATTACTGAAAAAAGTGTAGAGAACAAATTCTTCCTTGTCTCTGTGGCACGCTTCGTTGCCTCTGAATGAAAGCAGTTCATCTTGGATCCAGAGTTTCCCTTAAACAGTTCTGACAGCTGCTGACCACACCCCTGGACTGAATTTCCACAAGAAACAGGTCAATTTTCACACTTACTCCTCCAACCAGAGGAACTGAAATCAAATCCAAAGTGTCAAAAGTAAACTGTTCTAAACCATACACTGCACCTTCCACCTGCCCTGTTCCTGCCCTCAACCAAGATTCTTCCTTCGTCTCTCACATAAGCACTCCCCACACACAGGGTTCTATGACCATCTGAAAATTCAAATACTGAGCCTGTAGCCCAGGTTATTTCCACACACCTTGCCAAGAAGTATGCCAGGAGGCTTGTTTTCCCCAAGTCCTTAATGAAATTAGAAAAGAGGATAAGGAATTCATAGTGGGTTTTCCTACGACCACATTTGCTCCATTTTAATTTGGTTTTGAGATCTTTTTTGATTGACTGTAGTAACATATCGAATCTTAGTGGATGAACAGCAAGACCATATTTCTTACTGTGCTGCTAATTAAGCTATTGTCTTTCTTCTCCAACCCCACCTGTCTGTCCTCAGCTTCACCATCTGGGGATGGAATTCCACAAACCACATTCTGCTCTGACTGCTGTTTCCTGCTGGTCCTGCCAGTGGCGAGTGCCAGGAGACTTGAGGATGGAGAGGAGATCAGGGACATGCTCCTTTATGGGCTTGTTCTGTTCATTTGTGACTTCTGTGAAATTTTACTTTGCTGTATCTGTCAAGGTCACCCGAGTACCACTTTGCCTGGTAACAGCAGCTGGATCCAGCTTCCAGTTTCTTTTTCTTTCTCTCTTCTCTCTTCCCCATTTCTCCCTCTTTTTCTCTCCCTCCCCTCTCTCTTTCTGCCAAGGATTGAACCCAGGGGCACTTAACCACTGAGCCACTTCCCCAGTCCTTTTTTTGTATTTTACTTAAAGACAAAGTCTCAATGAGTTGCTTAGGCCCTCACTAAATTGCTAAGGCTGGCTTTGAACTTACAATCCTCCTGCCTCAACCTCCTGAACCATTGCACCCAGCTCAGCTCCCAGATTTTCTCCTCATTCCTAGTTTGAGCTTCATAAAACTCCAAGAGTATCAGCACCACTAGCCCCAGTCCCCTCAGAAGTCTGGATATCAATTCCACACTTGCTCACTTGTGATCAAAGGAAAAGGCTTTGGGAAAACAGGTGGCCTTGCACATGGTCACCCTATGACTCAGCCACAAGGCCCTGGGGTCCTGTGTGGGATTTTCCGCATCTGTCCCACAGACAAGGAATTGTAAAGAAGAGGATTGTGTGGGAGGTGTTTTCAGGCCAGAGTATAGTGAACCTTGATTCTGCCACACCTCAACGGCTCACCTCTCTACAAGGGAGGCTGGGAGGTGTAGTCTAGCTGTGGCTTTTGCTGAACACAAGTTATCATTGCCACACAGTATCCTTCTTATGTTCATGGGTTGAAAGGCCTGTTGATAAATGAGAATAATAGTAGTAAGAAGTGGGTTTTGAATTGGCATAGTAAAAGGTTACTTGTCCCCAAAACCTTGGAGCTCAGTAGGTCTGTGAAGTCCAAAAGGCTGAGACCAACCATTCTGTGCAAACACAGCTGACCTCAAATGTCTTCTTTGTGCTAGTATAGAGTGACATCCTGGATCTGCTTATTCTCATCTCCAAGTTATTCTCTTTTATCCCCTGAACACAATGATGTATAATGCTTCTCTCCCACTATTATATGGAAAACTCATAACCATATGTCACCCTTGATTCCTAACAGCAGAATTATAATTGTTCTCTGGTGCACCAGCATGTTTGGGGCTCCAAATGAGCACTGAAACCGAGATAGTATTGGCCAAGTTCTTTGAGCTTCTTCAGAGAAATTTTCTATTTAAATATACATACATAATAGTTGAGTTTCGAATTAGTTTCTAAGCTGTTTTGATTTATACTCATTTTCAGCTTTTGTTAAACTTGCTTTCCAGACAATTGGTTCCATTCACATTTTTGCACTTGTCTCTTTCGTTAATCTTTGCAACTATGTAATTTTTTTTAAATCTCCATTTACCCATAAATGGCTATATAATTCATATTAGGTAGAGGTCCCTGTTAAGATACAGGTTATCTGAACTTTAAAAGGCAAGGCTGACTGTGAGACTCTCTGAGGATATCTTCATCTTGCCTAAAAAATGAAAATAAGTTTAGCATTCAATGCTATTTCCACAAAAATAATTAAACCAGAAGTTTTTGGGGTGAATAAAGAGAACCCTTGTAATTAGTGTGGGAAGAACTTTTAAAACCCAAGTCAGTACTGTGGGAGGTAAAGAGAGCTTTATATATTCTTCCTTTCCCTCTTTCTCTCAGTGCTCCCTCCTTCCCCCCGCCCATAACAAAAACATTTAAAAAGACAAACGCTGTGGCAGCAGGGGTCTTTTAAAGCAAGATAATTAATGTGTCTCTTTTTCTATAACTCTTGCAAATTCAAGATGAGCTAGATTGAGACTATAGCTAGAATATATTAAATTCTAATTGCCTTTTTAACAACAAAACCAGTGCATTAAAAGCTTTCAGAAACAGACTTTTTCCTTTTTTTTTTTTTTTTTTTTTTTTCTTTTTCTTTTATTCAAAGACACCTACCAAATCCCTAGAGCTAGAAACCTTAGGCTCACCCTTGGTAGCCTCCTAGGTATTATTTCTGTGCACATCGCTGGCATTACATACATGATACCTGATATTACATGGCATGCATTTGTTACTATGGTTTTCTCTCTTTCAAGCTACTTACACACAGGAGCCACTTTTCTGTTTTTGTGTCACTGGTGCCTGATGCCATACTGGAGTATAGTAAGCACTAAATCAAGGGATTTAACTCCTCCCTCTTCTTTATTTTTGATTGCTAACTCCTGCCAGTTTTTTCCCTAAAACATCTCTTGGCTCCATTCAGCTAATGTCACCCTCGCCTAGACTGTGCAAAACCTAATAACTCTTCTGACTCCAAGCTCATCCTTCCTCCATGCCCGCCCTCCATACAGGTGCCAAATTACCTTCCTCAGCAGATGCTGCCTTCTCTAATACCTGCATCAGCTCTCTAGTGTCTGTAAGAGGGTCTAAATTTCTCGGCATGATTCCCAACTCAGCCTATCTGCCCAATCTCCAGACACAAGTCCCTGTGAGTCCTAAGCTCTAGCCATCCCACAGCTGATCATCTAATTAAAAAAAAAAAAAAACTGTTCAAGACAGCTGTGATCTGTGTTTTTTTTTTGTTTGTCTTTTTTTTTTTCTTCCATTTGGAAAGCATATTCCACTCCCCTCAGAAAACTTGTGCTCATCTGTCAAGGCCAAAATTAAGGGTCTTTTTTTTTTCTAAGAATCTAAATTTTCCAGACAACTTACAAAACTTTATTTATGGATTTCCCTCCTCCACTAAAGTCTGTGCCCTTTAATGGCAGGGACCATCTCTTAATTATTTTGTACCTGATTCTGTTTGACACCACCCTCACCAACAAATCTTTGTTGAGAATTTCCAACCAGTACCTAAAATTGTTTGGTATCTTGAAATACTAATTGGCATCTTCATCTATAAAAGTTAGATTGCTGCTTTTCAGGATTAATCCCCCAAATGTGTTATTTTAGTATAGTTTGGAAACACTCCAGCACCTCTGCTCGAAGAGACACATTAATTGTGTTGCTCAGAGTCTCAGACATGAAAACACCCCTTTTTAAGGAACTAAGGAAAGTGAATTTGCTTCTTGAAAAAAAAGCCAGTGGTATCTGAGACAAGTGAAGTCAATAGACCTTTTTTTGATGATATTGATGATGATAACCTCACCTTATCTAAATAACCCCTACTTCACTTCCATACACAGTATCTTACTGGTATCATATTGACATAGTTGGATACAGTGATGAATTAGCAAGAAGTCAATTGAGCTAAAGGGATGATTTTGGCATCAGGTCAGGTAGGGTCCCTACCCCAGATCCTCCATGTGCTAAATATTTGGCTTTGGAAACATTACTGTCCTTCAGTATTCTTAAACCCAGTTTCCACATAGGTAAAAACTAAGTTTAAACAATAATAAGTATTTAATATTCAAATATTGTTCTAAGTGGGTGTCCATGTAATTCATTTACCCCTAACAGAAAGTGAAGTAAATACCATGATCTGCCTAATTAGAAAATAGAAGCACAGCTAACAAAGGGACCAGCACAGGGACCTATGTCCACTTAGGCACCCTGAAATCACCTCAAAAATTAGATGAGATTGAACTTCTACAGCCTGTAGGAGCACTCCCCATACCTTCAACCCCTCCCTTCCTTCTTTTTCCATTCTATGCTGATAAACCACACGCTGGGCAGAGCGTGCCTCTTTGGTTGTAACCTTGGGGCCATGATTGGTCCGAGGACCCTATATAAGCTTCTGTACTTCCTGGAATAAACAGGTTCTGCGTCTCCCTCCAGCAGAGCAGTTTTACCTACCCACAGAGTCTGGGTGGAGTGACTCCGCAGACCATCACCCCTACCCTCGTCCTGTGAGACCCCACTTTATCTTCCTGGAGGACTCCTTTTCACCTCTCGGGACCCCAACCCGTCGAGCAGACCCACGAGGCATGACTTCAAACAATAACAGCCCACAGCACAAAGGCGAGAGCATAGTAAGTCCTTAATGAACACTGGAGGATATTGTTATTATTAATTATTTAGGAGAACAATAGTGATTATTCAGCTGAAATAGAAAATAATAATACCCAAAGCAATCTATGTATTCAATATAAAACCCACCAAAATACCAATGACATTCTTCACTCAAGTAGGAAAAACAGTGCTAAAATTTATAGGAAAGTACAAAAGACCCCATATAGTCAAAGCTATCTTGAGCAAACAGTGTAATGCTGGAGGCATCACAACACCTGATTTCAGAACATATTACAGAGTAACAAAAACAGCATGGTATTGGCATAAAAACAGACCCACAGACCAATACAGCAGAACAAAAGACCCAGAAATAAATCTACACATCTTCAGCCAATTCGATCTCAACAAAGGTGCCAAAAACACATACTGGAGAAAGGACAGCTTCACCAACAGATGGTGCTGGGAAACTGGACATCCATATGTGGAAGATTAAAAGCAGACCTCTATCTCACAGCCTGTACAAAAATCAACTCAAAATTAGTGCCATATCCAATTATCAAGGATGTGAGGGAAAAGGCATGCTCATACATTGCTGGTGGGACTACTAATTGGTGCAACCAATTTGAAAAGCAGTATGGAGATTCCTTAGAAAACTTGGAACGGAACCACCATTTGACCCAGCTCTCTCTCCTCAGTCTATACCGAAAGGACTTAAAAACAGCATACTACAGTGACATA
Organism: Geosciurus inauris; assembly: GCA_004024805.1. Lineage (NCBI taxonomy): Eukaryota > Metazoa > Chordata > Mammalia > Rodentia > Sciuridae > Geosciurus > Geosciurus inauris. The sequence continues at coordinate 57,486 of PVHX01004829.1, read as the reverse complement.
GCCACTTCAATGTTTATAGCTGCACAATTCACAATAGCTAAACTGTGGAACCAACCTAGATGTCCTTCAATAGATGAATGGATAAAGAAACTGTGGCATATATACACAATGGAATATTACTCAGCCATAAAAGAGAATAAAATTATGGCATTTGCAGGTAAATGGATGGAGTTGGAGAATATCATGCTAAGCAAAGTAAGCCAATCTCAAAAAACTAAAGGCTGAACTGAATGTTCTCTCTGATAAGTGGATGCTGATCCATAATGGGGGGCAGGGTGTATGGGAAAATTGGAGGAATTCTGATTGGTCAAAGGGGAGAGAGAGGAGAAGGGACATGGGGGCAGGAAAAATGGTGGAATGAGATGGACATCAATACCCTGGGTACATGTATGACTGCACATAGGGTGCAACTCTACATCATGTACAACAAGAGAAATGAAAAGTTGTGCTCCTTTAGTGTACAGTTAATCAAAATGTGTTCTTCTGTCATGTATACCTAATTTGAATGAATGAATAAATAAATTTGTGCCATACCATTGCATTTAGCTGTCCCATTCCTGGTGGGAAAACTGTTCATTTTCCTCCTTAACAATTGATCCTATCCTGTGACAAAGTGTAAAGAGCCCTAGACTAGGGTTTTCTGGGGACATAAATCACAAGTTAATCCTGTCTGTGTCCACATAGGAGCCAACATCATAGGAGAAAAACCACCCAAATCCAGCTGCCCTCACTCTCCACCCTGGAGAACCACCAGAGAGGGTGCCCTCTTTAAAGTCTCCTGCCTTCCATGTTTTACCATTTGACCTATTTCCTTCCCTCCAGACCACATGGATTCACTTTTCTTGTGGTTTTACTGAAAGCAAATAATGACTCTCACTTGAAATAAGATATTTTTATCTGATAAAACACACACTACCAAAGGCACATCATATACAATCAAGCAAAGATCCCTGCTATGGGAAGCTCAATAGCAGGGCTGTCCAATAGAATATCCACTGTCCAGTGTGGTAGCTACTGCCTGCCACATGTGCCTACTGACCTATAGGAACACACCTACTGCACTTCATTTAACTTTAGCAAATTTAAATATCTGCATTTAGCTAGTGATCACCACATTGGACATGATACCTCCATCAATTAATCACTTCTGCTAATCAGTGCAGAATGGTTACTCAGGGGATATAACTTCCCACAACAACCAAAAGGAAATTTGCAGGCGGCCAGTCAGAGCAAAATAACCTATATAACTATCGCCCCAAACTAGATGTCCCTAAAATTTACTTCTAGATAGAACTGGAAGGCTGACCTTCAAGTTGGCCCTGGGCCACTTCATTGCTATTCAATTCAGGCACACAGAACAATTCCTTCTATCAGTTGTATGTAAAGATGGGTTTCTGACATTTAAACAGCAAGAAAAATTGGAGTTGCCTGCTGCCATTGCGGCAACTACTGAAAGAAATTAAAAATCAAAAGTATAACTCAAAAGAAGAAGAATGTCTCTATATCCCTTAGAGAGAGCCATCTCCCCAGTCAGGCTTTGGGCTGGGAACTAAAATGTCTTGCTTTCCTAGGAAGATGGATTTGCTAAGGAAGCAGAGGAGATGGCAAGCTTCGAGAGACAAAGAGCTCACATTTTTTGTGATGATACAGGTATGAGCAAAAGAAGGTGGGGCTTGACTCTTGAGAGCAATAGGAAGCTGCAGAACCTTTGGAAGCAGAGAGGGAGGAGATAGGATCAACTTGGAGTGGATGCCATGGCTGCCGTGTGAAAAAGGTTTGGAGTAGTGCGACAGGGCTGTGAAGAAGCCAGTTGGGAGGCCTCTGCCATTGCTCTGGCAAAAAAGCAATTGCAGTGAGGATCATGAGATCAGCAGAACCAGAGAGGAGCTGGAAAACTCCACTGATACTGAATTCTGTGAGAGGCCAACCTGACAGATCTTCTTGATGATTGGATGAAGACAGGGAGGAAGCAGGTAACCAGCCAGAGGCTTCCGGTTTTCATAGTTTAGTGGAGGGAGGTGCTACTCTCTGAGATAAAGACACCACAAAGGACCAGATCCAGCGGGAGTGAGAAGCGAGTTTCATGTTGGACACTTATGTTTGAACTCTTAGAAACAGTGACGGTGGCAAACAGAAAATTGGACATATGCCTCTGGGTGTCAATTTTTTAAAAAAAGGCAAAATGATGTTTTGATGAAATGTCTTCCTGCCCAACCCATTAAGGGGAGTGGAGCCCAGAAGCAACAGAGGCAGAGCCTCGCTTACCGATGCAGCAGCTTTACTCTCGCAGGACTCAAGGCTGCCTGAGCCCTATAGAGCAGACTGCTCTCACCACTTTCTTGGGGACACTATGTATGGTACACGGTCTTCTTGTCATGTATACCGCTAAAAGACACCTGCTTTTGCTGTACTTGTGGGCCTTTTTTTCTGCCTCTTGGGCTGGGATGATCTTACCATTGCAGAATTTGCTGACCTTTAGGACTTCTGTCCATTTCCTCCATCTACAGCCATGTGATCCCTGAACCCCTGAAGGCCTGGGATCACATACCCTGATGTCCAGACTTGAATGCCACCTTTCTCCATCTTATTGCAGTCAGGCAAGTATACCCAGCATTGCAGCCCAAAGTAGGGGTTTAAAAAACATCTGAAATCTATCTGGGCCAAACAAAACTTTCCACAGGCCCCACATATACCAGATGCTATTAATTTGTGACTCCTGGTCTCACAGATGGCACATGTACAACATTTATGTATGCATTCATTAAATTATCCTTCATGGATATACCTCCCTACCAAATCTGAATGCACCCTCAGAATCCATCTCAACACAATCCTCCAGGAGGATTCAGATTTGCTCCTGAGTTCAGACTTGTCCACCAGGTCTGCTTTCATGGTAGCCCAGGCTATTCCTTCACAAGAATAAGAGTTTGAATGTGAAGGGTACCCCGAAAGCTCACATGTGAGACAGTGAAAGAAGGTTCAGAGGAGAAATGATTGGGTTGTGAGAGTCTTAACCCAATCAGAGAATTAATTCCCTAAAAAGGATTAACTGAGTAGTAACTGAAGTGGTAGGGTGTGACTGGAGGAGGTGGGAATTGGGGTGTGGCTTTGGGGTACGCATTTGTATCTGACCAGTGGAGTCTCCCTGCTTTCTGATGATCATGTGAGCTGCTTCCCTCTGCCACATTCTTCTGCCATGTTGTTCAGCCTCACCTGGAGCCCTGAGGAATGGAGCCAGCTGTCCATGGACTGAGACCTCTGAAACCGTAAGCCCTCAATTAAACTTTTCCTCCTCTAAAGTTGTTCTGGTCAGGGGTTTTAGTCATAGCAGTGAAAATAAACAAGATATCCCAAAGTCTGACTAGGACAAGATGCCCAAGGTCCTGCTTTTCTTCTTTTAAGGAAAAAATAAGGCCTTGGGATACACCCACTAATGCCAGACTCCTTTCAGTGGCTGCTTCTCTTGGCAAATGTTATCTGCTTCTACAAACTATTCCTATTTCCTCTGCACCTTGACTCTGCTTGGTGACCTTTTAAATGCCACTGTTGTTCAGCTAAATCAACATCTCTTTCTTTTTCCATTCACTCTTGGCCTTCACTTCTCCTCTCAACTTGTTTTGAAATCTCAACAGAATTTCCCTGAATACTTTGTCCTGATTAAAAGTAAAACACGGACACTTTTCTTTATATAATTCTCTAATGTGGCAAAAATGGATGTAAATGCCTTTACATATTCTGACCTCAGAACTCAAGGGCAAGTGGGAGAATCAGCAAGTCCCTGTGCTTCCTGGAAAGTGACTCACTTTGTTTTCACCTGAGTTTAAATGAATTGAAAAAAGAGTACCATTCATTCCAATTAGTAAAAAAACAATCATTTTCCCACATAAAATTAAAGCTTAGCAGGCATCTTTCCTCAAGAAGTCATGAAGCTGAACACTTTTAATTTAAACCAAACAGGAGCACTAAGAAGATGTATTCCTCTAGCACTGTATTCCTTCAGGGTCCTTGAATGCCAATTATTGGCTCACATTTTAGCCAAAGTAAAAGATCTTTTCAATGTTGTCTTTATGGGTCACTTTAAGGAAAGGAGCAGCATTATGGAGTTTTCTTCCACAGGGACAGAGGAGGAGCACAGCCTCGTGTCTTAGACAGCAGTTGTATCAGTGTACCAGCACCGCCATAACAAGTACCACAGACTGGGTGGTTTAAACAGTACTTCATTTTCTCATAATTCTGGAATCTGGAACTCTGAGATCAAGGTGTTAGCAGACAGCAGGGCTGATTTCTTCTGAGGCCTCTCTCCTTGGCTTAGATGGACATCTTCCCTGTCCTTCCTGTCTTTACAAGGTCTTTCCTCTGTGCCTGAGTCCTAATCTCCTCTTGTTTCGAAGGACACCATTCATTTTGGATCAGCACTCTGCCCCAATGATCTTATTTTAACTTCATTATCTCTCCAAAGTCAATCTCCAAATAGATTTCCATTCTGAGGTACTGGGAATTAGAACTTCAACATATAAATGGAGAGGAGCATAATTCAGTCCATAACAGCAATTTGAATATAACCTATGCTGGAGCAGGATATAAATTTTAATGAGAAGTGACAGAAATAATCCATGCTGGAGAAAACCAAAAAGTATTGAAAATGAAAATCATCATCATCATCAAAAGAAATAAAGAGCTCTAAGGTAGAAATACAATTCTTCCCCTGGAAGGTACAGAAACCAGGACTTGACAGACTCTTAACATCCATTTCCTTTCGCTGTTCCCTGTGCAAATAGTTCATTCTCGTTCCCTGGATCTGCTTCTCCTTATTCCACAGGAGAGAAAATAGTCCCTAATCTATTAAGCCAACAAAGGACAGGTCCTGTCATTTATCCAGACAATAGAGTTAGTGCTATTTTCCAAGGGACAGAATTCTGATTGTCCCAGCCTGGGTCAGGTGTTCACCCTAGTCAAATCAGCTGCTACCATGGCAAGGAAATTTCCTACTTTGAACAGGGCTGCTTTGGCCCCCCCAGGAATTAGGACAGTTCACATAGAAAAATGGGGTGGAGTTTCATGATCACCAGCCTATGACTAGGCTAAATGCTCTAAAACTTGTCATTATGTGAATAAAGTTTTGTTTTGTTTTGTATTCTCCTTTCTTAACAGACCTCAGTACTTATTTCTCTTACTAACTAGATATTTCTACTCTTGAAGCATAGACAATATGGTAACTATAGCAACTGGTTCTACAGGTAATTGCTAGGAACATTACCCAAGGGTCAGAAAGCCATGGAGACAAAGATGCCTACATCACAGCTAAAATGAGTTTCTTGTCTCCAGAACAATCCATGGTTTACCTTTTAAAATAAAGAAAAGTGTGTGCACCACTATTCTGTCTGAAAGCTCAGGCATTGAAATGGGCCCCAGAGATGCAATTTCAAAGACAACTCACCTTTCATCTTCCAGGTCTGTGGCTTGGTTAGCTCTCAGTTGCCTCTAATCTTCTCCTTTGTCATCTCAGCTTCAACCTCCCACCGCTATATGGGAGCAATCTGATGAGGAAAGACCCAGGTTCAACAACAGGGCCTTCAGATCCAGGGAGACAAATGCAATCAGTTCATCCCCCAAAAGTTTAGCCAGCATGTCAGGCATCCAGGGTCCTCATGACTTCCCTCCTCACTTCTTCACTCTCACCTGGAATTCACAGGCATGGGAACCATACCCTCCCCTCTCCTTCTCAATTTTAAACCAAACAGCATTCAAGTGACTTTTGAGTTCCTGGCATAAAGAAATGGACATAATCCGGGAATTTGTGGGCTCCTATCTTCCTTTAGCAATAAAGTTTGGAAGAAAGCTCAGTGATAAAGCACATGGATCCTGGAACCGGGCTGCCCAGGTTGAAAGCTCAGCTCCACCCTTTACTAGCTCTACCTAAAACATGTTATGAACTTCTCTGAGCTTCATTTTCCTCACAGGGCTATTATAATGAATAAATGAATAAATACATCTAAAATGCTTAGAGGTATCTAATTTATGGCTATTAATATTACTACGGTTATAAAATATGACCTGAATGCCAACCTAGGTTTGGACCATGGCAAAATGTAGGGATGTTCCTCCCCATCTACCATTCAGGGTTATCTTGCCTCCTTTATCTGCATCCTCTCACCACCAAAGTGTTTGGAAGCTTCATGTAAAATCTCCCACCAGCACCTCTCAGGTAGCAGCCATCTCTGGACACTCTTTTCCACCCTTCCCTTATCCCCACTCCTATTCTGTATTCCCACAGTAAAGCCAGTATCCATCCCTTATCCCATGTTCTTATTACATAGTGAGAAGAAAACAGAATTCCTCGGGATCTCTAAGTAACCAAAGGGAAAGCCAAGACTAAATGATGAGATGAGAACCCAAGATATTGCTAGGATTGAGCAAGACTTCCAGGACTCAGAAAGCACACTTCCTTCCCACAATGCCCTCGAGTCAGCCTTGCAGCCCAAATGTTTGGGCTGCTGCTTCAACTCACTTCTGCCTCCCCATGGGTCTCCCAGCTCTCAGCCTGGCCTCACTCCAACCCACTCTCCAGCCTGTCAGGATCTTTTGGAAACCCAAGTCTAATCATGTCACTCTCTCACATGACAATGCTACATCCTGGATGCATACTACCATGCTATGTCCCATCTGTCTCCATTCATCCCTGAGTGATCCCATGCCACACTCTGCTTTACTTATTTTTACCTATCTGTCTCTCCCGATGGATCATGAGCTGCTTGAGATCAAGATCCCTGCCTTATCCATCTCTGTATTCCCACTGTCCAGGAGAGTTGGAAATTGTACCTCAATGCCAAGTTGCATAGTTCCAAATTAAAGTGTTCAAATGTCCTAAAACAATCTAGAACACTTAATCCAGGCCCTTTTTTTTTTTTTTTTTTCCTGGTACTGGAGATTGAACTCCAGGGTACTCGACCACTGAGCCACATCCCCAGCCCTATTTTGTGTTTTATGTAGAGACAGGGTCTCACTGAGTTGCTTAGCACTTCGCTGTTGCTGAGGCTGGCTTTGAACTCGCGATTCTGTCTCAGCCTCCCAAAGTGCTGAGATTACAGCCATGCGACACAGTGCCCGGCCAGGCCCTGTATTTAAATAAACTTCTCTTAAAAAAAAAAAAAAAATACACCCAAAATCTTGTTTCCTTTTTTAAGAAATTTTCCCACTTTTTCTTCCATAATACCCCACCCATCTATAGCCAGCTATATGATTGGCCTTGCTGAATGGACTAATCATCTCCTAAAGCTGTCCTTGCCCTCCACATTCACTGCAATTGAATTTGGATCCCTTTATCTCCTTCCTGGATGGTGACATCAGCCCCCCTATTTGGACATGCCACCAATTCTTCCCCCCACTGCTGTCCATAGTACCAACATAGGCTCTTTCTAAAAATAGATTTTGATCACAAACCACACCCCTTTCCAGTTAAAAATTATTCAAAGGAACACTATTATCTATAAGGTACATTCTTAAGTTCTTCCCATGGCACGGGAACCCCCCTTTGGCCCCTACCTATTTTGTCAGCCTCCTCTCCTAGCACTCCAGGTATCCCTCACCCAGCAGGCCAGCCACAGAAAGCCCCATGCCACTGCCATTCTGCTGTAAGCATTTCTACCCATGGAACTGGGTAGAATATTCTTCCAGCTAGAATATGCCAGTCTTCACCCCTCCACCTGGTTAACTCCTAACCATTTTTCAAGAGCCAACTCAACATCTCCTCTAAAAGTATTCTGTAGTTCCCTCACCAAAATAACCCATTTCCCCTTTTCTGTTTACTCAATACAATACATACAACAAAGGATTCTGTTTGCTAGCCTCTCTCTCCATTTACTGCAATTCCTTTAAGAGCAGAAACTATTTATAAATCTCAGCATTTTTCTCCACATAAAACCCCGTATCCAGTATCCCAGAACTGAGTATGAACTATAGTAAATATCTGATAAATTAGTGGGAGAGAGGAAAGAAAAGAATACTCTTCTTCATTTTCAAACATGGCACCACTACTGCCCTATCAACAGACCATGCCTCTGGATATGTTTGCCTACACTGGGGTGGATTGTATGGATAGACCCATAGAGTCTCATCCTGATCACCCTGGGACCATTCACTCTGTATGGCCAACACACTCTGCTTGTCCCAGTGAGAGCATTCTAAAGTCTCCTTCTAGGGTCAAAGCAAGTGGTTCGACCCCTAAGGAGTTTCTGACTAGGCCTCCTCCTCAATGTCATACACTCCCCAGCCGAGCCCAGGCCCTTGCGTAAGGTCAGCCAGCGGCATAGCCTGACATTCAAACAGAGAAATAAAAGGACTAATCTTCTCCAACTTCCAGTGAAACTAAAACAGCAAGTGCTACACATCAGTCCGTGGGTGAAAGTTTCCCTTCCTTCCTTAGCACAGGACAGCAATGGCAGTGCTAATGTAAACTTGAACCTAGGAAATTCAGTGGCTGATCAGACTCCTCAGCTTCACTCCCCTGCTAATCAACAACAAAAGCCCTCTGTATACCACCAGCCTCAGAAAGGTTTTATCACTTAATTACTATAAAACAACCCCACAGGTTAACGCTAGTTGATCTCAAAGAAGTGGCAGTAACCATTGTGTTACTTATATCAATTGCACAGTAAGGGACAAATGCAGAGAATTCAGGCCTAGAAATGTGAGGCACAGTCAGATTTATTGGGAGAGAGGATGAGTAGTGTCCCAGCACCCACCACTTCTCCCTCAAAACTTGACCTGCCCATTTTGCTAAAAATTCTAGAATCAGAAATGTATTTGATTTTTTCAGTTAAAATGCAAATACCAGATAGGATAGATAATATATGAAACCATGGTCAATTATGTATGCCTCAGACTGAATAAATGTAGTCATTTTTCTAGAGCACAAGTGTTTGCTGGGAGTTAAAAGCATACCTGAAGGCAATGATCTGAGTATTCAGGGCAAGTCCACTGTCAAGGGTGGGAAGCAGACAAGAGGAGCAGGGGTTCCAGAAAGCAAGCCTCGCCTGTTCATGTCTGTGTTTCCTGCTTGACTTTGATAACATTGGGATAATTGCATGGAAATGTGAGGTTGAGGAGTCACTATCTGGCAGAATTGAGTTCCTGAAATTTGCCTCTGATTTTGCACCACTGACATCCCAAGAATGAAGCAGCATGAATTCCAACCAGCTTTCATTTTAGATAGTATGTATGTTTCTGACAAGCTCTGGATAACTTTTCATAAATCAAATCCTAACTTAAGTATGCCAGGTGAGAACTGGTGAGATATCCTGAACAGTGAAAATGTTCTAGCTATTGTTGTATAAATGCAAAATATTATGGAAAAGTCTTGCTAAAGGTAAACTTACAGCATGTGTTTCATCTTTCTCTCTCTCTCAAAATATTTAGAACTCAATGACAACTAATGAATCAATTCATAAACTGCCTGCTCAGGTGGAGTAGTTTCTGCAGGAATATTCTGATGATTTCAATGTTTATACAGGATGCACAGGGTAAATATTATTCCCAAACTGGTAAAAGATTCTCTCATCTTACAAGTCAGTAGGAGAACAGTCAGTCTCCATTCATGGGAAAAAGAAACCTCAGAAATTTCTTATATCTGGATACAAGAGCCTTCTTAAGTGAGAGCAATGGACAAAGTATATTGAACAAAAGTCTCCATTTCATTGAAAAGTTAACAGAAATTCAAGAATGATGTACATCATGTTGTATAAAGCTGGACACAGAAGCCACTGTCAGTGTAGATTGACAATCTGAAGGGTATTGTGAACAGGAAAGCATGCTTTGTATCTCATCAATGTAACTGGGTTTTCACACAGTGGTGATTAAGAATATTTTCACTGAGAACTGGGAAACAAGGCTACCCACTGACAGATAAACCAAATAAATCCACATTAGACAGGAGGAAAGAGAAAATCTACCAGATTCTTCACTGAAATCAATGACACTGGCAAATTGGGATCTTGCCCTGATACAAAGGAAATATTCCCCAATCTATCTGCATCCTTTTGTTCTGAATCTCTGTCTACTGAATAAGAATGCAGCTCATGGCCTGGAAAGGGTCTATCTAGGCACAAGCAAGGGTTCTCTGTCGTTGTAAATCATCATATTGGTATTTCAGTTTATCCATCAATCTCATGTGAATTGAGTTAGTATCTATCACCTTAAATCTGATCAACGCATACTAATAAATCCCAGTTTCTGACAGTGGTACATTCACACAGCTGCTGCTCCCTGTTACCAGTAAGTTTTACTATGACTTTGTCCTTTCCTTGGCCATGAATTTTTTTTCTAAACTTTCACTATTGTCTTGAAGGTTCATTTCCTTTCATGGTACAACTCATAAGCAGTATCTATACAATACCAAAATAGGTAGGTGATCTAATTCACACATTCAGTGAAACTCCAGTTGAAATTGTTATTTTTTTTAATCACTGGCAAGCATGTAAGGCTAGACTTGAGGATGATTTTCAATAACAAACTTCTTAGTGCCCCTGACCTCATCAGAATCTGGTAAGAGCTATGGATCTTCTCTCCACAAAAATGTGCAATCACAGGATATGGAGATTTGGGTGATCCATGGATCCCATATACAGACTGCTATTTGGGAAGCCTGCTCTCATGCAAACTCCTAGCATTACAAATGGGGACACCAAGGTGCAGTGAAGGGAAAGGACTAACCCAAGGCAATACAACCAGCAGTCGATCTTCAGCATCTTTGACAGTTACAGGACCATTTTCTTTTTTCCATTTTAGAATAAGTCATATTGACATCAAGTGAGCACTTTCCATAATATGGAAACCAGTCAATTTTGCTTGAGCACCAGCCTTCCCAGGGACCTGAAAAAGGATCTAGAAGGATCCCATGACCCAGCCAACTCTCATTCTCTAAACTAAGCATTTAGTCATCCAAGTCTTGACTCTGCATTCATCTCTTTTGAAATAGGGGCTAGAGGTTGGGGATGCAGCTCAACCGTAAGGTCTATCATGCAGGAGGCCTTGTGTTGGATCCCCAGTACCACAAAAATACATAAAGGATCAGGCAGCTAGGAAGACAGCAAAACTGGCCATCCCAGTCTGGAGACGTTTTCAGGAAGTCTCAGTGCTTCCTCTTGTAGCCCCAACTCATGTGAACATCAGGTTTGTCCAGTGATGTCAACCAAACCATTGTGATATTATGGAAAGAAAATAGCAGACCATCGAAAGGATCCAGGAAGACTTGTTCCTAATGCAACTTCTCTGTAAAATATTAACTCACATATCTATGGTATTTTATATTTTACAAAACGATTTCAGGTTCATATATAAATTGAGAAAAAGAAAAGGGAAGAAGGAAACAGAATCCTATGAGACACTTTCATATCCAGTATTTTACTTAGAGAATGCCTCCAAAATGACCTTTCTTTTTACTCATGAGGAATCAGACTGAGTGGCTAAGTCATTTGCACAAGGTCACGCAGTAATTGGCAAAGACAGGATTCAAATTCCGATATCTGAGTACAATCTTATTTTCTAGATGACAAATGGAGGTTGCTAGGGGTTAAGTCACAGGCTCCATAAATCCAACTTCTACTTTATGGGGCTTGTATTTGAATTCCCATCTTTAAATCCTAAAGCAAGCTTTCATTCCATTGAGTCAATATTTCTGAACACCCCATGCAGAGCACTTCAATGAGAATCAGCCAATTCTCCATGCTTTCAAGAACAAGAGATCTAGAGTAGTTCTCAAAGTGTGGTCCCTGAACCAACAGCATTTCCACCACCTGGGAACTTGTTAGAAAGCCTATTCCCTGGCCCCACCCCAGACCTGCTGAATCAGAAGTTGGGGCTGGGGCCCAGTGATCTGGTTTATCAAGTCCTCCAGGTGATTCTGTTGCCTGCTAAAATTTGAGAGCTGCTGAAAGTGGCTCTCCTCCCTTTAACCCCTGCATGATTGCAACTCATTCACGCCTTGAGGCCAGTGCTAACACCTGTCCCCTTATCTTAGAAAGCAACAAAAAAAGGTTTTCAGTATCCGATCTAAGCCCATCTCGTACCTGAGAGTACACCAAACCATACAGCATATGATTGCGGGACCAGATTTCACTTTAGTCTCTTTTTCCCAAATATGAATATAAACGCATCCTCAGAGATGGACTCCTAATAAAGAGGGGGAAGGTTCCCAACGATATCATTTGCATGGGAATATTGCAGAACCCCAAAAATATATTTTTGTGGAAAAGCTTATATTAGAAAAGAGTTTCCTCCAAGAGAATCCGCCAGGGTAGGTTGTAAGGCTTCAGCTAAAAGCTGAGCTTGGCAACATGATGCTATGTTGAGTTTTTATGGTTTCCTTATTTCTTGGTGGGTGGTTTGTTGTATGACATTAAACGTTCTTCTTGAGCAGGTGTTGGCTGGATGGAATAAAACTAATTAGTCTAGTGTTGGGGAAAACCAGGTCTAGAAGACTGAACTTCAGACCATGTTGGTGTTTGCTATTTGCTTAGATTACACGAGCATTTTAACGAGAGGTAAAAAAAAAAAAAAAAGTATTAAGTATTACTTCCTGGGGTATGCGATATTTTATCGTGGAAAACATAATCAGGTGTACCAAATACAAGTATAATATTCGCTGGTTAAATCAAACACCATCCTGCATCTCCAAATTGATTACTTACAATTCAATGTACCTGGAGTCAGACCGTGGGTAAAGGTCTTACAAGAAATGATGCAACATTGCCACCGTGTGGTTGCTGGCTGAAATGACAGAGGCATGGATAGCCGCCCACAGTGAAATAGATGAACTTCTTCCCAGGCCCCCCTATTTATTTAACCTTTGCATTCGCTGCTTCCAAGTCTGCTGTAAAGGAGAGAAGGCCTCTTTCCAGATGAACAATGAGGCATGGCTCAGACAGCTCCATAGTAACCGGGGGAATCACGTTTCCCTGGTGAGCTCATTTTCATCTCCCATTCAACTCATTCCATTCTTTGCACCCTGTTCCCCTCTTGTTAGTAGCTGGTGGTATGCAACTCCAGCTCCCTCATTCTCCCTGCCACTTCTGAATCTCAGCTGCTGGTAATTTGGTCTGGCCCAGAAATCTCCCATTCTGTTTCTCTGTTTCACAAAGCTCATGCCTTACCCTTAGGAATCAAATTTTATCCTCAGTTTTCTGAGGCAAAAGGAGTAGGGGGAAAAAAATCAGGTAATTCTGGCAGTGATCACTCTAGCAGTTGACATGCCTTCTCTTTGGGAAATGTCAAAGAATCATGTAGGAGTTATTAGTGTGAATATCAAAGTATTTCACAAACCATTTATAACTTTAGATAAAGAGAATGATTTTTTTCCTAAATGAATCAAAGACATATCAGTGAACTTAGGCATCTGCAAAGAACATTTGCCAAAGCTTGTACTAGTGTACCTTCTGGGTTTAAATTGCATATGGTTACCTATAACCAGCCAGTGAAAAAGAATAAAACCACCATGTACCACATGCCAAGCATTATAGCATGTGTGGATAATAAAATCAAAGCCCTGGCTATCATGTTGCTCACCATCCAGTAAGGAAAACAGGTTTTTAATGTATGTATATCTGAACTAAATGTACATAGGAAGATCCCTCTGGGAAATCTTCTCACCTCTCCCAAGAGGTGACAGTAGCTAGAAAGTGTGGGTCTTAAGAAGCAGATCTAAGTATGAATTCCAACCTCCTATCCTTCAGCTGGAGGCCTGGACAGGTCAATTAAACCCTTAGAGCTTCAGTTTTCTTAGAATATGTAATTCTCTACTTCATGAGGCTATTAAGAGGATTATAATTTTTACATGAAAAGATATGGAAGTCTCTGACACAGAATGATAAACAGTAGCACCCAATCCTTCTCTGCCCACATGCTTCTGATAAGAGTCACTTGAGGGCTGGGGTTGTGGCTCAGTGGCAGAATGCTTGCCTTGCACATGTGAGGTACTGGGTTCGATCCTCAGCACATTAAAAAAATAAACAAAATAAAGATATTGTGTCCATCTATAACAAATTTTTTTTTTTTAAAAAAGTCACTTGATCACTCTCTCCTCATGTAACTTCACCTTTTAGCTGATGTGCACTTAAAGACTGAAGTTTGGATTTAATATCCACTCAAGAAAAATACGGTTCCCTATTTTTTTAATCTCTATATTATTAATGGTCCTACTTCATGACAGGGTCTGGCTAGGTCCTTTATGTCTAAGCTAGTTCCTATTCTCAAAACACTTTTTTTAAAAAAATACTGTATTTCAAAAACACACACATACACACACACACACACATATCTCGGAAAGCTCCTTTGCAGTGGGAGGTGAAGCCTCTTTTGCTCCCTGAGTATAGATGACAACTTTGGTGTCCACCAGTTGAAAGTCAAATTCAAAATGGCTCTCATCCCTGGAGTTAACGTGGCACTTAGTATATGAAACACTTGGGCTGACCATCCAAAAGCAAAGCAGATTTTCTAAGAGATAAGTACATTTGTGCAAATCTGCTTGCTCAAAGCTTTGGTGGAACTGTCCTACAAATTTGCCCCTGCTCATTCAGCTGCTCTTCTCCCACACTCCCTCCTCCTTGGGAGGCCCTGCCTCCTGTTGATGACTTAATACACTGGGATCTAACTTGGGAGCCACAGAGAAGGCCTAGGAAATGTTCATTCTAAAGAATTTTAAGAAATGTGAAAACATACATACACGCACACTATAGCAGTTTCAATATTCACTTACGCTGTACTCAGAAGTACAAAATCAAGGCTTCTGAAATTGATCTGGTCTTCCTCACACCTAGTTGATGGTGGGAGGATATAAAAAGGAGTGTCTGTCTACCCTAGTGATTTAGTCTCCATGGGTATCACAACTCTGCATTGTCAACCTGGCTAGGGGCTTAGTGTTTCAGAGACTGACCTTCCTCTTCTCCTATTCCTGCCAAAATGGGACCTTGGAGTATGAGAGGACGGATGTGGCTAATGTGACCTCATAGGGCAGATGGGAGATACCCACGAGGGTCCTTGAAACCACCAGGGACGACTGTGTGCTCTGGGCATTATCAAGTCTGTGGCTGGCATAGCTCAGGGTCTGTTGGGCCAGCCTAGCTCAGCTCTTGCTGAAAGGGTGCACGCTGCCCCGGGGCCTGGTCAGGGATGCCTGCCCTGCTATCCTCGGTACACAGCTCCCCTGCCCACTGAGCAACCCCTTTCTGCCAACCTCCCCAATCAAGCACTGCGAAATTCCATGGCTGGCCCTGCAGACAAGAGACCCCTTTTGGTCCCTTTGAGTCATTTGAGAATTAAAGGAGATTCCACAAAACCAAACCCAGGCCCTTCGAGGCCTAACCATGCTGCGCCGACCAGCATCCTTCAAGGAAATGTCAACAGGACGCCATAAGGGCAACCTATGAAATGAATCCACACCCAGAATTCTGAACACATTGCTGACATGATGCGCACGTGTGCACATGCGCTTCCCATCTCCAGGGCTCTTGCTCAGGAAATAAAGGAGATCAACACCCGTGCTTCACCCCTTCCCCACCTCCCTGGCCCCTTCTCCTAATCACAATTGCTCCATGCCAGAAGTAGCAGACTGGAGTCTCTGCTTCCTCTACAAGTGATCCTCTGCCTGGGCATCAAAGTCCTGTGCCCCGCCTGTTCCGAGCAGGGAGAGAAGCCACTGCCCTTTGAAAATCCTTAAGCTTTAATCCACTGAAGCCCACCTCTTGATACTGTATCTTCAAGAAAGGAAGAGAAAAGGGAATTGTAATACTCTCTCTCTTGATAACGATCTTTTGTGACTTAACTGCAGAACCAAAAAGTACTACTTCAACCTGGAATGTGGACCTTCTCTTTGCATCCCTCTTGTAACCATCCTAAATAATAAGAGGATTCCCTAGGTAAACTGGAGAGAAGGCCATATGCAGGGAAATGCGAAACAAGGCTGTTTTTCCAGAACATCACCCTACTGTATTATCACAGCTCTTCAACTAAATTCTCCAGATCGAGATGAGTACCAGCTTGGTCCTCTACGTTAAGAGTAAGTGCACAGGAAGCACAGGAGAGATAAGACATGGCTTGTAGCCCCAAGGAACCTTCAGTCTAATGGGAAGAGAGACTGTGATCTTGAAAAAGAAAGGGCAAGATCTGACTTGCACAAATGAGCCACGAAGGTAATAAATGCTTTAGCTGGTAGTCCTTCAAACGGCACTCTGCCAACTCCTGTTTGCCTTTCCTCCTCTTCTATTGTGAGGCTCTTTAATTTTTTCAAATCTCTCTGCTGCTTGAAATGGGAGCACTGAAGCAGAGAGAAAGCAGGCAGACACTACACACGCTGCTGACTGCAGACAACCCTATTGTCAGGAGCCTGCAATGCCCTGGGGTCCCAGCAGAGTGGATGGAGGACACCTACAGGGTCTCCATTTTGCATATGCAATTTGTGCCCATAATTATTTTGATTACTTCACGGGTCACATAACACTTTACCAAGCAAACACCCACTAATTAAATATTATGCAAAATGTCTTATTCTATATATGAAATAGATTCACCTGAAAAATAAATCTTCAAATGATGTTCACATCTGCTTTAATTTCAGTAAACCCTTGAAGAGAGGGGTAGATGTTAACTTAAGGGGGGGGAGCCAACTTACATACAGAAATGTAAAGGATGCAGAGTGAATGTTGCCAGTGTGATTCTAGATTGTATCTTTTCCTTGGTACACTTTTTTTTAAAGACTAGCATCAATATTTAGTAAGACAAATAGAGCACCAAGTATAACATTCAGAAATCAAAATTACTTCTGCTTCATTTTGCTTTCCACCAAAGGAACAGGGTGGGGAGTTAGGTATAAGATACCTGCTGCAGACAGAAGCAGGCAGAGAAGGCCACAGGTCAGTGACTTCACATTGCTTTCCACCTCTGGAGTCAGGTTGTCACATGGTCATGCTTCCACTCTCGTCTTCCAGTGGATGACCTTCTCCAACAAATAGATCCACATCTGCTCCGTTGGCAGGCAGGCCTGGAAGGCCATCGCCTCTACATAGGCCTCGCCCTAGATCTGCACAATGTTCTTGTAGGCTAATTTGGGTTCTCTTCAGTGAGGACCTTCTGGGCCTCTCTGGCCTTCCTTTTCAAGTCTCAGTATGTACCTCTCAACACACGGAGATTCTCCATGCCCTCCGTAGCCTTCAGTCCCCTTCTGTGTCTCAAATTCCGTAAGAAGCTTAAAGGTGGCTCTGTCTATGGAAAAGCTGATATTTCTCTTTCAGAAGCTGCTCAGGTGATGCTCATGTCCACTCTGTGAAGCTCCTTCTGCTTCTGAGCCTCCTCCATCTCTGCAGCACAATTCTTCCAACCCAATCATGATCACTGTCCCCATCCACAGGCACACAGTGACGTGGCTCTGACCTTAGCCTCCAGGGCCTTCTGGCTTTGCCAGCGCCTGCGCCGGACCAAAGTGAAACCGAGTCGGCGAGGGAGCTGCGGATGAAAAAAACACACAACAACCATCCTGAAGAAAAAGAAGCTCGAAGCTCGTTTATCTCAGCACTCTGGGCTTATATATCTTTCCTACCCACCCCCGGGGGGCGTGGGAGGCGTGGAACTGCAAACCCAGGTGTGGGAAATGCTCAGGCTGCAAAACAAGCTCAGACCACGAGAACACGGGAGTTCAAGGAATGGTCAGCAGCACCTGTGGCTTCTCTCAGAAATCAGGGTACAGCTGGTTCTGGTAAACAGAAAGTAGCCATGCATGGCTTTACCCCTGCACCTCCTCAAGAGATGGACAATGAGCAGAGATGGATCCACACCTAGACACCTCAGGAAGGGTCCACCACAGGTACCACCAAAGCTCATAAGAAATCAAACTCCACCAGCTTCCCAGGCAGATGTGTAGAGGAAGCCTTGTTAGTTTCACAAATGACGACTGTCTCAGTGGCCACGGAATACCAGTTTAGTAGGAATCTTTCAGGAACAGGTCAAATTTGAGGTCATAAAAACTGCTTTCTCAGGGCAGACTTCTTAAGAAAGTTCCAAACTATTCTAAACAGGCCGCCTCATTCCCTATGCCCAGAACATTCTCCAGATCTCCGCCGCTCTCCTGTTTGAGATCCATGGAAGACTCCACTCAGTGCACGTGAACTTACACACCTGAAGACCCAAACGCCTGTTTCCTCCTCACCTGCTGTTTCTGGTCTTTGCTACAATTTTACCCTATTGATCCTCAGGAGATTCCAATTCAAAACTGAGAAGCCCTGGAAAAAGATTAAGTTGGTCCCCAGTGAGGGCCAGGTGAACTTAAAAAGCAGTCTACGAGAGAAAATTGCACAATTATCTCATTTCTTTTGAGTCTGGCTTTTAAAGTTTTCTTTAATTTGAGTGTCACACAATTTGCCAAAAAACTCAGGCAACTCTTCATACATTAAATTAGAAAATGTACTCCAGAGACAAGTGAATACAAATGTGTTTATATATGTAATGCATTTGCTTTTGTTCCCCTCTATTATACAGTCATTAAGATTTTACTATCTTGGCTAAACCAAGGTTATCTAATCTCTTTATGTCAGTTGTCTTCATTTCTTGCCAATTATTTGAGGGTAACACGTGCTAGAAAAGCCCGTGACTACCCCCTTAATGCAAACTGCAGATAACTATTAATTCAAGTAATACAAAATCTTCCGCCTTCCCCAGATCCTTTTCACGTGGGCTGCTGTCCACCGTGTTCTACCAGGATGCTCAGACATCAAGGAGCATCAGCATTCCCTGGGGTACTCGTTAAAACAGACTGTTGCCCCATCTCCAGAGTGTCTGGCTGGGATCTGAGCAGTTGCATCTCTAACTAAAGTTCCCAAGTAATGCTGATGCTGTTGGTAGGGATTAGTGCAAACCAGAACTAAGAAAAAAAAAATGCAATTCTCCTGGTGCTAAGAAAAGGGAAAGAAACCTTCCCCCTCATCCCTTTTCTTTGAACACGTACCTTGGGGAAAAGGCACGCTCATGCATTGCTGGTGGGACTGCAAATTGGTGCAACCAATTTGGAAAGCAGTATGGAGATTCCTTAGAAAACTTGGAATAAAACCACCATTTGACCCAGCTATCCCACTCCTTGGTCTATACCCAAAGGATGTAAAAACAGCATAAAACAGTGACACAGCCACTTCAATGTTTATAGCAGCTCAATTCACAATAGCTAAACTATGGACCCAATCTAGATGCCCTTCAATAGATGAATGGATAAAGAAACTGTGGTATATATACACAACGGAATATTACTCAGCATTAAAAGAGAATAAAATTATGGCATTTGCAGGTAAATGGATGGAGTTGGAGAATATCATGCTAAGCAAAGTAAACCAATCCCAAAAAAACAAAGACTGAGTGTTCTCTCTGATAAGTGAATGCTGATCCATAATAGGGGAGGGCGCATGGGGAGAATGGAGGAATTTTGGTCAAAGGAGAGGGAGAGATAGGGAGGGGACATGGGGGAAGGAAAGATGGTGGAATTTGATGGACATCATTGCCCCAGGTTCATGTATGACTGTACAAATGGTGTGACTCTACATCATGTACAACCAAAGAAATGAAAAGTTGTGTTCCATTTGTGTACAATGAATCAAAATGCATTCTGCTGTCATGTATAACTAAGTAGAATAAATAAATTTAAAAAAAGAAAACTAGTCATTATAAGCTCTTTCTCTGCCTCTTTGAAATGTATTAAATCTTTCTACAAGCTAAGTAAGGCTCTTGCCAATTTTACAACCAGGGGATACTCCCTCAAGGACCTGGGAGCCATGCTTTTGAAATGTAATCATCAAGGAAGATAAGACCCATCTCTCAACTTGCTGGGAGTGTAGGAGGCTAACTTCAGCCCATGTCTGGAGCCAAACTGCAAACCTACCACCTGTCATAAGATAGAAGAATTGTATTTTTCCTTTGTATAAAGGCAATTACCAAATGCAGATGGTCACCCCCAATTTCCAGGCGAATTTAGGATGAAGTAGGTGCAATGCAGATACTGACAAGTGTAAGAAGACTCCCTTCCTTGTGGATTAGTTGTTTATCCTGGGAACATGTAAGTGCCGGGTTACATCTACCTGGCTTTAGAAAACATGAGCCATCAAGCCGGGCGCAGTGGCACACATCTGTAATCCCAGCAGTTCGGGAGGCTGAGGCAGGAGAATCATGAGTTCAAAACCAGCCTTAGCAAAAGGGAGGTGCTAAGCAGCTCAGTGAGACCCTGTCTCTAAATAAAACACAAAATAGGGCTGGGGATGTGGCTCAGGGGTCGAGTGACCCTGAGTTCAATCCCTGGTACTCCACCCTCTCCAAAAAAAAAAAGAAAGAAAAGAAAATGTGAGCCATCTTTCAGTCTTGTCAATTGCTTTAGTGAACTGCCTGAGATCACATTCTAGTTAATTCAATAATAAAATTGTCTTTTTAGAGAAGTTTTCTGGATCAGAAGGTCTCTTTTTCCCCTTGTATTTATTTTATGTTTCAAATTCTCCATATTGAATACTTATTACATGTGTGATTTTAAAATATTTTAATATTATGCTATAGAGTTAAAAAGAAATTTAAATCCATCAGAATGCTATTTAATTGTCTTGGATTAAAATAAAACCAAATAGGAATTAATTATCAGGAAGGAGGGATAGTTCTGGAACATTCTGGATAAACTTTAACACAATTAATGATGATTTCAGGCCTTGCTTTCTGTAGCTGAGAAATGAAGATGATGCAGTTCATGTATTAATTATCGGAAGACATCTAAGCGTCTCAAGAAGTCCCAAAGCACAGTAAACAGCTGGCTTCATCACATGTCTCTGTCCAGGTCCTTCCATTATCTATAAAGCTGCTCTTATGAAGACTTCATTAGAAACCATGGCTCATACATTAAGAGAGAAAGGTAGCCAGGCCCAGAGCGCATCAAGAGTTCAAAGCCAGCCTCAGCAACTTAGGGAGGCACTTAGCAACCCAGTGAGATTCTGTCTCTGATTTATATACAAAAAAGGGCTGGGGAGGTGCCTTAGTGGGTAAGTCCCTCTGGGTTCAATCTCTGGTACTAAAAACAAAACAAAAAGAAAAAAATAAATGTGGAGTAGTAAAGAAAACAGAACTTTACCAGTTATTTTCAAATAGGATACCAAAAGCAAAGAAGCAGGTTTCTTTCTTTTTTTTTTTTTTTTTTGGTACTGGGGATTGAATTCAGGGGCACTCGACCACTGAGCCACATCCCCAGCCCTATTTTGTGTTTTATGTAGACAGGGTCTCACTGAGTTGCTTAGCACCTCGCCCTTGCTGAGGCTGGCCTTGAACTCGTGATTCTCCTGTCTCAGCCTCCCAAAGTGCTGGGATTACAGGCGTGCGCCACCACATCTGGCTAAGAAGCAGGTTTCTTGACATTAAACGTACCGTACTACTTCACCCACATTATTGTTGCATTTCTATCAGCAAAATATTCAGCAATGTGCTCACTGGGTGTTCTATTTATTTCTTAATTACACAATGTATTTTAAATCCTAGAAAATGCCTTCCATACATCTACATACATTTAAAGTATGCCACAGCCATGAATAATGAACCCATACGGAAGCCCAGCACCGAGACAACACCCGGTGCCAACTCCCTGTTTAACTTCACTTGACCCTGGTTGAAATTTCACAATCATCAGCTGAAGAATGTTTTGTTTCATTACCTGAGTTTGGTGATTAGAAAGACTGTCTCAGGGCACCTCTAGCCTGTCCATCAAGTAAAACGTCAGGAATGGCACTTGAGCAAGCTAATCAGTGACAAGAACAGACCAAGGAAATAAGTATCTTTGTTCTTGAGATTGGCAGAATTGAGTAACAGCTCAGTGGCTGGGCATTAGAATCTGATGTGTGATATTTGGACACATACCTCCACCTGTGAGAAGGCATCTACCTATATATCTCCATATAAACCATCTGTCCCTAAAATCAGCCTACAGAGAAGATGGCCCTTAAGGACAAGATGGTCCTCCATCTCCAATCAGGTAGCTCATGGTAAGAAAGTTCCTTCTTTGCCATGTTCTTGCCTCTGGATTGATTGGCTTCTGTCCTTCTGTGGGCTGAGTAAGCCCTTTGCACAATTAAAATAACAGATCAATATAATGTTATTGTAGTAAATCTCTCAGCCCTAAATTCAAACAGGGTCTTGCAGTTAGGGAGGCTGAGGCAGGAGGATCACGAGCTGAAAGCCAGCCTCAGCAATAGCGAGGTGCTAAACAACTCAGTAAGACTCTGTCTCTAAATAAAATATAAAATAGGGCTGGGGATGTGGCTCAGTGGTCAAGTGCCCCTGAGTTCAATCCCTGGTACCAAAAAAAAAAAAAAAAAAATTCATACATCAGCTACCTACCAGGCTACACATCATTCCCAATTTGGTATGTGCCACTAAACACGCAAGAAACCCCCAAAACAGAGGAAACAGCACACAAACACAATCAGGAGATCGTATTTGGAATCAAAATAGCTGACTCTGAAACCAGGCTCCACCAAGGGCTTGAAATATGAGCGTGTTCAGGTTTTTTAGCCTCTCTGCAAACTTCCTCTGCTGAGAAGTGAATTAAAATTAAAGGACATGATTCCTCAATAAAGAGTAGCCTCTAGATATTGTTATGCAATTCTTTTTTCCAGCTCTGTTGTTCAGCTATATCAGAGATCTTAGATTCAAATATGCCAGTGTCTCAGTTTATAGTTTTGATAAGTGGGAGAGAGTAAGGTGGAGAGACAGGAGAGGTTGGCAAAAAAATCCCACATAATACCAGGCAATCCAAAGCCAATAAAACCAAGCCCGACTTTCAAATAAGGCACAAATTCTCCAGTTCATTCCTTTAAAAAAGCCCAACTGAGCCCACTACTCAGTTTAAAATAAAATTTTAAAAAATCCCACTTCAGCTCATCCCTAGCAGACACTTCCCGCTTTCAACCCAATTTATCATTCTATGGTACGAATCAGCCTCACGACAGCCTGTCTCAAATTAATTAAAAGACATTCCTTTCCATCCAAGGTATAATCAAGGCAATTTACTTCCAAACATAATCAAGAAATTATGTAAAGGAAGATTAAGCATATGAGGGATTTTTTTCATGTGTGAAGTTAATTGATTCTCATATCTTTTTTTCAGGTTTAAATGAGGATTCTAAAAGACTGGGTTTTCAAAAATATCTCAACTCAGCAGAGTTTCAAAACACCTCCCTAAAGGAGATCACACTTTCCACCCAGGCGATGGGGGACTCTGGGACGCGTAGGGAGCAAATTGATCAGGAGGCTGCAGGCAGGTGCATTGGGAGAGCCGGGGACCCTGCGCCAGAACTCCTTCTGGATGCTCAGCAGAGGGCAAAGCTCGCAGCCGTGAGTTTTAAGAGTCCAGGTGAGGACAGGATCATCAGCAGGTCTTCTCGAGGAATAGTGCGGGGCAGTGGCGGGGAGCTGCAGTATTCCTCCACCTCCGCAGGAGGATGGATGCCCTCTGCTGAGAGCTGCCAGCGACACTTGAGATTCCTCTGCAGACTGTCGCAATTGGGAGCCCTGAAAAGGTTTCCCTGGTCGGTAATCCCTATTCCTGCACTTCCACGGCCCCTTAGATTTCCTTCCAAGTCACTCCAGTGAAACCCCCTCAGACATGGGAATGTAAATATGCCCTCTGAGGAGGGTAACATCACAATACCGTGAGCAGACACCACCAGCTGGGTGTCTTGATGACTAAGGGTCTGTATTAGCATATGTTTTCCCTCGCCTCCATGGACTCCTCGTTATGAAAGACTTTGCCAAAACAAAAGCTGTTTAGTAACATTCTTCTGTTCCTTGTTTTAAAAAAGACATAAACAGTGCCCTAGATAATGTCCAGTTAAGCTCTGGTCAGCACAGCCACCAACACCAACCACAATGTACTGACATAATCCTCCCCCAAAAAAGAGCACCTCAATCAGAATCCCAACTCTACCACTTTGCAGCTGTGTGACTGGTGAAGTTACACAACCTCTCTGTGCCTCAATTTTCTCATCTGTAAAATCTTGCCTATGCTGTAGGGTTGTTAAAGGGATTAAAGGAGTAGATGTACTTAAAAAACTTACAACAATGTCTGGAATAGAGTAAATATGATAACATAGTAAATTGATATTTATTTTACACTTACTTATAGTAAATTAATTTATCCTATCTCTTATTTTTTTTAACAAGTTTAATGTTGCAAATAATCCCAGGGAATATTCCTAGGAACTGTCTCTCTGAATGTCTGGGGTTAAGTGAAGGACCTTGTACTAATGTCTTTTCATGTGGCTCTCACTTCCAGTCTTACCACTATAATTAGTTACAAGCTTTCACACTATCACTCTGTAACAGGTATGGTGAAAATAAATGATAATTATTCAGCACCAGACTAAAGATGTCAGAAACACCAGTGCTGAACATTTAATGCTTAGATTTCTTTTTTTTTTTTTTTTTTAGTTGTTGATGGACCTTTATTTTATTCATTTATTTATATGTGGTACTGAGAATCGAAGCCAGTGCCTCATGCATGCTAGGCAAGTACTGTAAAACTGAGCCACAACCCTAGCCCCTAAAGCTTAGATCTTCTTAAATGAATTTTTTCACTCAGAAAGTGTCACAAGGTAATATATATGTGTATGTACATATATACACATATATGTATATGTGTGTATATACATATATATATTTCCATATCCCCCATTTTATTTGAAAAACTCAAGATACGAGATTTTACTTCATGGAAGTCAGGCATTTCGGAGGGAAGCGGGCAATGGAGGGACCAGAGGGGTCAACTGATTTTATCAGATTTCTGGAGAAGTCAATATATGTAAGTGGCAAACTATATGTCCCTATGCCCAGGTGAAATGAAGAGTACTGTGATCTAACCAAAGGACACAACTCTGAAAATGAGAGTGATCCGTCTTTCCCAGTGCTCAAATGGCCAGCTGTTGATACCCAGAAAACAGTTAAGTTCCTAATGATATGACAATAAAATAAATGTGACTCTAGGGATAAAAGAACCTGACTATTTGACATGTGTATCATGTGCAATGTGATGTTTTGTTCATGTGTACATTGAGGAATGGCTAATTCAAACTAAGTCACATCTCCATGACCTCATATTCTTATCATGGTTTTGTGGCCAGAACATTTAAAATCTCCTCAGCAATTTTCCAGAATACAATTTGTTGTTATTAACTATAGTCACCATATTATATACAATAGATCTCCTGAGCTTATTCCTCATTGGACTACATGGCCTGTTATTCTCTGGATCTGGAATGTGCACCAAAGAACCCTGTGTTGGGGCTGGACCCCCAGGGCAGCAAGGCTCAGAGGCGGGGCTGCGCCTGGATCTAGATGTGAGTACTCTGACTTCATCATAGAATAGTCCATTGAAAGCTGAGTGGACTACTGAGAGCAGGTGGAAACTGTCGGCAGCTAGGGCATCGTTGAGAAGTAGTTCTAGGAGTGTGCCCTGGAACCCACTTGCTCCTCTGTTTCCTGGCTGCCATGAGCTGAAGAGCCTGCCTCTACCACCCCCTTCCACCAGGCCCAGTGCCATGCAGCCAGCCAACTGTGGTCCCAAACCATGAGCCAAAATGATCTTTCCTCCTCTAAGGTGATTTTCTCAGGTCTTTGTCACAGCATTGAAAACCTGGTTCTCATACCTAGTTCTTATACCTGCCACCCTCAGGGCCACCGGCACAGTGACAGTTTCCACAGTCTGAAGACAGACACCTTCTCTCCTCCCGCCAGTTTCCAACACTGACTCTAGAATCTTAAGAAGGTAGTTTGTGGCTCAATTTTCTCATCTCTAAAGTAAAAATAAGACCTGGACCTACCTCATAAGATTTGTATGAGAATTAAATGAAGTAATCTCCTAGAATATGCCTAATACAAATAGTTACTATACCTTTATTTCAAAAAATTATATATAATTTATAAATATGTTAATATATTTATATATTAAAATATAAATATGAATATATAAATATGCTTAATATATTAGTACATTGGCTATATTAATATATTCATTGATATATAGATTATATATTAATATATTCATAAATTCATACTTTATATATTTTGGGGGGGTCCTAAGCTTCTCCCCAAACATAGTCAAAATCTACAAATCTTCCCAAATGATTCTGCTAGTCACAGCTTAAGGAACCATGGATGGTCAATAGTCACTTGATTCTCTCATTTAAAACATCTCTGAATGGAGCAGAAACAGAAAGAGAAGGTGTGATGGATTTAGACCAGTGGTTCTCCACAAGGATCAGTTTTGTCACTCAAAGCACTCTTGTCGATATCTGGAGAATTTTTCAGTTGTCACACTTGGAAGGCGGTGCGGCTGGTATCTAGGGAGTAGAACACAGAGAGGCTGCTAAACATCCTGCATGGGACAGGATGGCCACCATAGCAAAGAATTATCTGGTGCAAAGTGCCAATAAAGCTGAGTAAGAGAAACCCTGATCTTTAGAGCTTCTCAAGTCTACATGCATGGACTCCCCAGGGGGTCTTCAGTAGATCAAATATAAGGCCTGAAAGTCTGCTTTTCCAACAAGCATCACCAGGAAGCCTGTTAGAATAATCATAGGCCCCAACCCAAACCTGCTGGATCAGAATCTGTATTGTAATAAATTCCCAGGAAGATCCGCATGTGCATTAAAGAAATGCTACACTAGAAAATCCAATCCATTTTGAGCTAATCCGCAGAAGAGAAAGCTTTTTTTCTCAAGTATTGACAAAGAGTCAGACTGGACATTCTTCTCTAGGCAATGTTTTTTCATTTTAATATGTTAAAGAACTATGGGGATTTCACTAGATGAGTCTCTAGGTTGGATTACTCTGTCTTTCAAAGTAGGCCTTTGTATTCCCTAGTTAAATCCAGCAAAATCTTAAGGTGTTCCTGGGAAGAGAAGAAAGGAAGAAAGGGAGAGAAGGAGGGAAGAAACAGAGAAGGAAGGAATAGGGAAAGGGGTAAAAAAGAGACAGTGAGCTTGGGAAATGTTCCTTAGTACATTAAGCAAAAAGACCTTTCCTTGCCACAGGACTTCTCAGAGCCTTTAATGTTCACATGTGCATTTTGAAATTCCAAAAGGAGATACTTCAAATATTTGCACACAGGGCCTTTTTATTCCAGAGAAACTCAAAATCCTAAGATTCTACAAAGCTTCCCTTTAGAAATGCTGGTCTGAGTCAACTATTCTATTTACCAGAGGTTTGAGGAAACTGTCCTTCATGCATCTTCTGAGCCACCTCATCCTCAAGGGACTTCGTAGTGCTAGTCACCAGAACAGTCAATGATAAGTAAAAACAGTGACTAACATCTTTACCCTCTAGGGCATACCAGGCACTTTGCCGGACACTCAGTATGCATTTTCTCTCATATAACAGTCCTGCAAGGTAGGAAGGAACCCAATTTATACCCTAGAAAATTGAGACTTGGAGAGGCTAAGAAAGTTGCTCAGAACCACCCATCTCAGTGAAGTTCCAGTGCTCCCAGTTCCTCTGAATGGGACGCTGCCCTCTGCAGCACAGGGTGAGAAACCTGGAGCCTGAGACCAGATCCAGATCCTGCGTACAGACGTCTGTCTTCTTGAGAACCGACCTGCTGTTGGCTAGCCCGTGACCTGGCCTCTGCCTGCATTTCTACCTCACACCTCTGTCCTCGTTTGCTGGCCTTTAAACAGCTCTGATCTGCTCCAGGTCCTCCGCTATAGAGGAATTTCACGGGGATGCCAACCTCCCTCTTTCCCACAGATGAACCTGTGGAATGGAAAACCTTAGTGTTGGGGTTTAGGCTTCCTGCTCAGATTGCCAGATGGGTGGTATCAGCACTTCTAATTCCTTGAGTCAATGTTAGCCCATCCCCCAATGAGGGCATCACATGGGCAGACAGGCAGCTTCCACCTGAGGTGTCCCCTTTGCCCATTTATTATCTAGTAACTCTGCTGCCTCTGTTGCCCTGAGTGACAGGTGATCCTCACACTAGACCCAGCAGCTTCCCTGGTCATTTGATAGTCTGTATTTGTTACCCACTCTGCTCACTGCGCAGAGTGCTAAGTGCTTACACCCCTCATCCTTTGTAACTCTCATAACACTACCAAGTCACACTACCTCCACTTGGATGATGAGTCAGTTAAGCCCATAGAGTGGTGGCTTATACGATCACTTAACTGATATGTGCCAAACTCAGATCCTGCTTTTCTTGACCTCAAAATTCATTCTGCTACTCACTTAGCCTCGAAAACCCTCGAACAACAAACTCTCCTCAAGTCCTCTTGGAAGTGGATAAAGAGGGAGATGCAAACCAATCACAACTGTTGCTTGGTTTCCTCATGAAAGGCACCGCGTGAAGCTTTCCTGGCAAATATTTCCAATGGCAGATGTTTCAAACAGGGAAGCTGCTGCAGTATGTGATTGTATTTTTCCAGCCCAAATTTACCACTAGGCAGGACTTCAATGCGTGTCAAAACAAGATGCTAAAAATGAGTTCACAAGCTCCAATTTCACAGAGATGTGGAGTTGTGAAGAAAGTAGACCAAAATCAGAAGGGTGGAGAATGAGCACCGTGAAAAGCACCTCGCTAGGGAGTAGTGAAAAAGACCAGCAAGTGCCCTTTATCCTGGGCTTCTGGATTCCACAGAGCTTTCCATCTCAAAATATCTCCTTAGGATATCAGTTACTCCATCTGTAAAATGAGGGAAAGGCACTAAATAGTCTCGGGAGCATCTACTGACTCCAAAGTTAACAGCTTTCTGAAAGAGCAGCACAATTTCAAATTACCCATTGGGAGCAACATGCAGAACATTCCTTGGAAGGAGACATAGGTAAAATTCTTCCTCTCCACTACATGCAAGCACTCTGTTGCCTGTTTAAACTCAACTTGCATTCTCTCCCAGAATGTGGACTTCTGGAATGCCTCCACACACATCTTGTCCCCACTTTCCAGATACCTACAGAGGCTCCCCACATCAGGAGGGTCCTAGCCAGCCATAACCTTCCTCTGATAGGGACAAGCCAAGAAAGGAAAGAGCAGGAACAACTTCAGCTTCCCCAGATGCTGCCACATTTGCTTTTCTCACTTTTCTGTGACCTCTTTATGACAGTTCACAGAACAGCCCAGGATCATGGGCCCACCTATTACTATTTCCTTAAGTCCCTTTTCAATTCCATTCCAGACATTTGTTAGACAATTTCCATGTTTATGCTAGATGCTTAGACACCAATGATATTTAATGACTGACTTAAAACCTTTTTCAGATGATAAGAGGAGTCAAGGGGAGGTGACAGTATTAAGTAATTCACAGATTTTAACTTGAAAAGAAGGAGGATAGCACCTGTTTGAGAGGATCACATCCAAGTCAGAAAGCATAATGTTTAAAAGAAATGAAGCCTCATGATATCACACAGCATTGCTTTTGGAAATTCCGGGAAAATCCCATCAACAGGCTTTAGGCCTCAGAGGTGGGGAGAGAATCCTATAAATCAAAAACCTCAGCGTCAGTCTCAGCTCAGCTCCCCTCATCCACTTCCCTGCCTTGGGGCTCATTCCCCACTACAGCCATCAGCTCCTTCCCCTGGACAAGTCCTGAATCCATCTACTTCCCTCCATCTCCAGCACCAGCACCTACACCACCATGGCCTCACACCTGGATGGCAGCAATGCCAACCTCTGACTGCTCCCCCTGCTGCTTCTCCAGGCTCCACACCAACTCTAGCAAGCAGAGTTGATCTCTTAAAACAAATAGCACCTAGTAGTCCCAGCTACTCTACTCAGGAGACTGAGGCAGGAAGGTCACAGGTTCAAGGCCAACCTGGGCAATTGAGAAAATTAAAAGAGCTGAGGATGTAGCTCCATGGTAGAGCACTTGCCTGGCATGTGTGAGGCCATGGATTCTGTCCCTCATACTCAAAACATAGATAGATAGATAGATAGATAGATAGATAGATAGATAGATAGATAGATAAAACATATATAAAAATATGTATCTACTATATGTACTTATATGCTATATGTAGTGTATAAATATCTAGATATATCCCTACTGTGTATACTTAGTGCATTATGGTGCTAATGTGTGGGAATTTTCATTGGTTACCTCTGTCTTTCCTAGGGTTTTATTAATAAGCCAGCTAGTGCATGTGTGTGTGTATGTGTGTGTGTGTGTGTGTGTGACATCACATGTTTAACAACCCAGTGGCTTTCCATAGCACTGGGATTAGAAGACACCTCCTCACCATGGCCTACACTCAGTCTCTAGCCTCTCCCTCTCTACCTGTGTGTCCCTGTTCCCAACTACCTACATACTTTCCCACATCCCACTTCAGCCACAAGTCCTCCTCATGTTCCTCTGTCCATCAAGCTTGTTCCCACTTTAGGGTCTTCAATTATTGGCTGGACCAGGAACACTCTCTCCCCAGGACATTGTAAGCTGGCTCCATCCTGACATTCCTGTCCTGGTTTACCTGAACCTCCATAATGAGGCTCTCCCTTATGATCCAAATGCTTCTTTCCCTTCAATCGGATTATTCTGCTTTGCAGCATTCATCACGAATATGTGTTCTGTCTATTTCGCTGCTATAACTTTGAATGCCAGTGCCCAGCATATCCTCAGCATTCAATGAAGATTTACTGTCTGTAAGGAAAACTTTGAGCACTTCAGGAGTTTGCACTTCATTACTGCTTAGCAGTATGAAAAATAACTAATTCACTTCAAAAAAAAAGAGTACAATAAAAGATGCTAAGGATTTGTTTGCTGACTTACTTGGGATTTAATTACACGGAGAATTTTGATGAAAAGAAGGAAAAATATTGTAGTGCATTATGGTGCTAATGTGTGGGAGTTTTCATTGTTTACCCCTGTCTCCTTCCTGTGGTTTTATTAATGAGCCAACTATCTTGTATGTGATAATATATTACAATGAGTTCCGTTTGGTTGCAGGTCAAGATAAAGCAGCACAGTGTAATTTAAACAAAATGATGCTTGCCTGGTGAATGGCAGACTCATTTAACACTTGCCTCCCTTCTTGCGCTCTTTCTCAGTACTCTCCCTCAGTCCGGTGGGAGGGACAGACGCAGCCTCCCTCCCATCTAGTTAGTGGGAGGAGGTAGAGGGGCCATTTGCCCAGCAATCTAATTTAGCCTCTGAAGACAATGAGAATCAAGGTGGCTCCTCAACGGCCATGCATCTGCATCGCAGACTCAATGCCTTGGCTGGCAGCCTTTGAACCACAGTGGGATTGTGACAGCCACTTGTGATTTTCTGAAAAGTTGGGCAGGTATTCTCCACCTGGTTACTTCTCAGAAACAACTCCTGTGGCCCAGCACAGGGGACTTATCCCAGAGAGCCGGCATTCTCTTTCAACAGACAATCTTCAAAAGGTGGCTAGCACCTTACGCCCACCTGTGTTAACTGTCAGCTGCCACAAGAGAGAGCACAGCGGTGGGAATGCCCCCGTTATCTCCAGCTCTCATTGCTGTGGTAGAGAGAAGCTGCTCTTGTGGGCTGGCAGGGAGGGATTTCAAAGGTTTTCTTTGTCAGAACTTCACCACAAGACAAATATGTGCCATCTGTGGGGCAAGTCAAGGAAAACACACGTGTACACAGGTATTTACCCCTGAGACCAGAAAACAGAAACAAGTGCCCTCTCTCCAGGAGGACACTGAGCTCCACTCCCAGAAAGCATCAGGAAAGCCTATTTACTTGTCCTCTCAGCTATAAAAAGTAAATACTTTATTTGAAACAATGGATCAAGTTAATATATTTCTAGATATTGCCATGACCTTTATGTTGCCAAAATTGCCTCTTTATGATGTAAAACAAAAACAAAAACAAAAACCACTCATTTATTTCCTTGTTACACATCTCACCTAAGATGATCATGAACATATGTGGTAGACTCTATTGATACCATTTTCTTAATTCTTTCCATTTTGATCAATTATTTTTTTAAAATGTAATAAATGACTATCCTACCCATTTGAAGAAAATGAACACGTGGGCACAATTTTTCACAAAATTTATTTCATTTCTCCTTCTAACTCTTATGATAGCATTGAACAAATTATTCACTTGATATGTAGGATATCAAAGCTTAATCACAGAGCTATGTAAAGTGATTGCTTTGGTGACATCTATGTAATTGATTATTGCAGATTAAGGGCAATAACTAAATAAGATACGATAGAATCACTTTGGCTGACAAATGCAGAAGCCATTGTCAGCAAGGACATTTCTTTTGGAAAGCAAATACTATGACTAGCACTTTGCACTGTCTCGGGCATATAAGAGATTCACTCGTCCTTACTGGGTTTTGAACACAGAATCATCTTAAATTCAATACCCAAGTCCCCTCTGCAACGTGCATGTATTCTCACTTTTGTTTATCTCAAACCCCTCCTCCAGAGTCCTGTGCACCTGTACATGAACAGCCAGGTGTTCATCTGTTTAAACACAAAACAATACCCAACATGCACCTCTATGTTACACTTACACTCTGAGGGTTGGGGGGAGCAGAAGCAGATGCCGCAGGCCAAGCCCACAGGCCAGAACAATAGAAAGAAATACAGAGTTTAGTCAAGACAAATGCTGTGTTTTTTCCCTGAGAAAGGTCAGCAAATCTAATTTCAGAAAAACAAAAAGGCAACACAGACTAATCTGTATGACTTACTGACATTTGAAAATAAGTTGGATTTGCTACAAAAACGAAAAAATACACATAGTATAAGGATATATAAACTATACGTACATATAAAAATCATTAGTCAATCAACAACAGATGATTGTATAAACAAATCATTTAAAGAAAGGCATAACATATTCTTCAAGAAGCAAAGCTTCTTCAGGAACAGATGACTTTCATTTTCAAAGCTAAGTCCCTCTACAAGTCCAAACTATGAGTACTCTTAAACTCAAAGGACTTGGGGAAAACATTTTTGCAAAAACAGCTGATACTGTAAGTTAAAAAGGAGAGGGGAACCCAATCTGTATATGATTCAAGTCCTTTCCAGTGTTTCCCACCCTTGTGGTGGGAAAAGAAAGAAGATAGAATAATTAGTGGGCTTTTTTCTATCTGGTTGTTAAACACCCTAATTACTTCAAGCACCATTACCACCACTTGCACATATGCTGTCCTTTGAAAATACTTTTCAATCTAAATGAAAATTGATGCTAATTTCTTCCCAAGAAAATAACCAATATTAACACAATTTGGAGAGTTATTGGATTTACTTTTCAAATCTTAATAAGGACATCAATATTCTAAGTGCAAACAATATAGATTACGATCTGCTCCCATCTGAAGTGGAACCAACTCTTCAGAAAGACTGTACATTTTTGTAGACATGAAAAATATTATAATTATTTATCATGTGCCATAACTTTTATTACTGATTTGCCATTATTTTGATACTAAAATGTCTTCCTATATCCCTTCTTGCAAGATTTACCTAGAATTATAACACCGATTCTTTTTTTTTCTCCCACTTTTGTACTACAAAGAATAACTTTTTCTGATTGTTATCTCAATAAAGCAGCACACTGGTGCAGCTCATGAACATTTTTCATTAGTTTCTTTGTCATTAATTTCAAGGATTAATAAATCATGACATTGTTTCTATAACAAAATGTGATCAAAAACAACACTAGATTAAATATTAGTTGATTAATAAATCTTCACATGATCCATTTTGGGGTCACCCCATGTGGCATTTATAAGTTAATAAAGTTAACTATGAGAATCATAATGTGCAAGGGGCAAAACTCACTAAAGATGCAAAAATGAATGTGCTTTGGTACTTTCTCTGGAGATTGAGCGAAAAAATGTCTCCACAAATAACTATCCAACAAGGCAGAAAGAGACAAATGCCAAACATCACAAAATCCTATCAAGATTCTAGGCAATATGAGATTATACATGGAGGGAATCAGAAAGACTTCATCAGAAGCTTGGGAGGCTGAGTCAGGAGGATCTCAAGTTCAATGACAACCTCAGCAACTTAGCGAGGCGCTAAGCAACTTAGAGAGACCTTGGCTCAAAATAAAATATGAAAAGGGGTGGGGATGTGATTCAGTGGTTAAGCACCCCTGGGTTCAATCCCTGGGACCAAAAAAAAAAAAAAGAAAAGAAAAGAAAAACAGATAACAGACTTTGTGTTCATGAAAGAGGTAACCCCCTTGGGCCACATCATAAATGCTGAGCAGGAATTAATGGGGCAGAGATGAGGGTTGGCCCTCCAGATAGAAAGAACAAGAGCATGCTAGGGGAAGGGAACACTCAGGAGCCACATGCAGTCCAG
The DNA here is from genome assembly GCA_004024805.1 of Geosciurus inauris. Lineage (NCBI taxonomy): Eukaryota > Metazoa > Chordata > Mammalia > Rodentia > Sciuridae > Geosciurus > Geosciurus inauris. Next base: position 23,159 of record PVHX01004829.1, on the reverse strand, counting down.
TTGGTCTGTATCATGGAGTACATGAGAAAAATCCTTGAGTGCCACATGGAGACATTTTTAGTAATCTAGCGGTCAATGGGCAGCTCTAAGTTTTGAAATAAAATGGTAACAAAGATTAACATGAAAGCAGTGCACAAAATAAGTTAGAATTAAGAGAACAGAGGCATTTAGAAACTTATTGGAAAGTAAGAAGATTTCAAAAGGAGATAAGTAAAATGAAGGTCTGAATAGCAGCAGGCGTGATACAGATGAGAGATTGGAATCAAAAGGAAATGCAGAGGCAAAACAAATAGTCCCTGACAACCAACGTGGTATATGAACAGAGGAAAGAACATCAGGAAGAGGAAGAGGAGCTGCTTCAGAGGATGGCGTTCCTAACACACGTACGCCTGACACACACCAAAGGCAACCCTGTCCTGGGATGACCACCCCACCGATGCCCCTCTCCCATCTCAGCGTCAGCCGTCCCAGAACTTACTCATCTACCACTGGTCACACTTGAGACTCCAACATGACAGGAACATCCAAGGCCCTCTTTGCATCTGACCCCATTTGTTTAGCACAGTAAACACAAGTGCCTACCATTGAGGGGAGTGGTATTCCACAGTGTAAGGAACAAGACCTAGTCCTGAAACAACTCTGACAAAGAAGGATGTTTCTATTGGTATTTGCCTCTTTCTAAAAATTTTTGAATTTAAAAATATATAAAAGTTGGGCTGGGGTTGTGGCTCAGTGGTAGAGCGCTTGCCTCACATGTGTGGGGCACTGGGTTCGATCCTCAGCACCACATAAATAAGTAAAATAAATAAAATAAAGGTATTGTGTTCATATACAACTAAAAAATTTAGAATATATATAAGTCAAAAAACTAGAATAATACACACATTGTAGGACTGGGGATGTGATTCAGTGGTAGAGTGCTTGCCTAGCACACACAGGCCCTGGATTCGGTCCCAGCAGCACGAAAGCAAAACCAAAACACTGAAAAAAGAAATATGGAAGATAAAGTTGAGAAACTATCTCAGAAAAAAATAAACAGAGATAGAAATGGGAGAGAAGACAATATGAAAACCTTAGAGTAACAATCGAAAAAGTTCAATATCCACAGAGAATCTGGTAAGGAGAAAATAAAGAGAAAAAGCAAAAAAAAGAAAATCATGAAAAAAATAATAATAACTCAAGCGGGGCATGGTGGCACACCTTGCAATCCCAGCACTTAGGGAGGCTGAGACAGGAGAATCGCGAGTTCAAAGCCAGCCTCAGCAACGGCGAGACGCTAAGCAACTCAGTGAGACCCTGTCTCTACGTAAAACACAAAATAGGGCTGGGGATGTGGCTCAGTGGTCGAGTGCCCCTGAGTTCAATCCCCAGTATGCCCCCCCCCCCGGCAAAATCATAACTCAAGAAAATTTCCTCAAACTGAAAGACGTAAGTTTCCAGGCTAAAAGGCCACTAGCACCCAGGGTGAGGGATGAAAATGGACCTTTGCCAACACATATCAGCACAGATTTTCAGACATAGTAAGAAGGCTCTTTGCAATCCAGAGCTGTCCACCCCGGCTCTCACTTTTTCCCAGTACAGCCCACCAGCTCCCTTTCCATCATCATCAAGTCAGATCCCGTCTCTCTGTGTAAACGCCTCTTGTGGCTTTCACTGCACTGAGAAGAAAGAAAGTAAAGCAATGAGGTTTGAAGTCCATCTCTCAAGCTTGATGAGTCTTAGGAGCATGAACAGTTTGAATGAATTGGCAGAAAGGAGTCTGCTTTACAGACAGCTCCCAAAATGGAATTTTCTTCTACCTACTTATCTCACCTTTCCTGTCTTCTTTTCTTTTCCCTTTCTAAATTTTCTTTTAGACATCAACTCATACTTGTTCAATGCAGACTGCTGGCAATAGCAGTATTGTATTGCAGGAATTGTTCCCGAATAGGATTTTTAATGTAAGAAGTCATAATAAGATTTCAAAAGAGAAATTGAGAAATGGGCAACATTCCCATGAGAACCAACATTCTCTCGATTCTGTATGGGGTCATAGTGAGGAAAAGAAGCGACATGCCGAACAAGGGGCAGTTTTATCCCACCAGGCAAGGCTTCCCAGATTTGCACCGACCATCAGATTATCATTAGTCTAAAAATCAGAACGTATATGTGCCTTGAATATAAAACGTGCTCAATATATGCCTACCCAAAGAGAATCAATGAAATGGACCTCCTAGTTCTGTGAGGTGATAAACTTATCCTTTCAGCTTCGATTCATTCAGTACACATTTATTGAATATCTACTTTATGCTGGGTCCTTTTCAGGCATTAGGGACACAGCAATGAAAAGATGATCTTCTGACAGCTTATATTCTATTGGGAGTCTGATAACACAGGAGACAGGACAGGATGCTGGGATGCACCAGGACAGGGCGGCAGGTTTGTGAGGAAGGGGTGCTTGTCGGACGCTTTCATCCAAGACCTAAATACTGAGAAGGATCCAGCCACACAATGACCAGGGAAGACCAAGCAGAAGGAAGAACAAGAGTTAAGGTCTGAAGGTGGACACAGGGAGACTGTTTAAAAACAAAAAAAAAAAAAAAAAAAAGAGTACATGAGAGAGAGAGCACAAGAGGAGATAGGAGAGGTAACAGGAGCCAGACTGTATCTCACTTGCAGGAAAAGACAATTCTTAATAAAGAAATCAAAGTTCAGCCAGGCACGGTGGCGCACGCCTGTAATCCCAGCACTTTGGGAGGCTGAGACAGGAGAATTGTGAGTTCAAAGCCAGCCTCAGCAACGGCGAGGCGCTAAGCAACTCAGTGAGACCCTGTCTCTACATAAAACACAAAATAGGCTGGGGATGTGGCTCAGTGGTCGATTACCCCTGAGTTCAATCTCCAGTATCAAAAAAAGAAATCAAAGTTCAAAATTAGGCATGAATAATATTTCCTCCTTTTGTGCTATGCCACCCAAGATGAATCCTGAAAGTTCTAAGGTAACTCATTGTGCCACCACTCCCAGCAAGCTGGGACTGTGTTGCTGCCTTAAAGTGACATTTTCTCCATTCCAGGCTAGTTTGTGTTGCACCTGTCACATTATTTCAAGATACTTCTTGTATTTCCACGTTCTTCCTTCTCATTTGGGCGTGCACACTTGGCTGGTTCTCCTTATCTTATAGACTGCATTTCACATCTGTTGCCACTACCTTGGGCAGGTGTTATCCATCTGCGTGAGCACAGGCTTATTTGGTTAGGGTATGCCAGCCAATTAAAACAAACCATTTCTATCCATTCAGAACACCTCTAAAATGGAAAGGCAACCACGGAAAGTCTTTGCTCATTAAGGATACAGTAAGGTACAAAGGAGATAAAACAATTTCAGTCAAAGGCTTTAAAGGACTCATTTTCCAGTGCTATTTTTACCATAATGCACAATTGCCCCCAATAATTCAGGGTTCAAAAATGCCAAGAGGAATGAAGCCAAAACATGATACACTGACCCTACAGATGGACTGCACACAGAAGCAGTCACCTGACATTTTCCCTGCCTGGTTAGAGGAGGAAGTACTCCACTGAAGCGTAGACTTTTCCAACACTATAAAAGATGGATTTTTTTGTTACTATTATAAAACCGAGTCCATGAATTTGGGATATCTTTAAAATGGTCTTCTTTACTTAGAATACCAAAATGCTACCTAGAGTCCACTGAGAGTCTCCAACTCGGTGAATAGTGACATCTCAAGATTGTCCCAACTCATCGCGCACAGATGGCACACTAAAATTTTGTCTTAACCTCACAATCCTTCTCTCCGTCCCACACTGCATCAGCCAACAGTTCTTGCTAGCTCTGTTCCCACATCTCTCATCAAATGCAGGCCCTCCACTTCCACCCACACTGCCTCGATTCATCTCTTATCATCTCCCACGCAAACTTCTAACAGCCTCCAAATTTGTCTCCCTGATTTAGTGTCACCTCTGCTCATTCTGTCACACTCACACCAAGTCATCTGCCTGATATACATTTTGGATCTTATTATCCCTCTACTCAGAAACCCTTAAACAGCTCCCCATCAACTACTGAACAATCTATAGCACACATAGCCTTCCGCATTCAGCCTGCATTTCCAACTTCCTTGCCTGCAGCTTTTCCAGTCATCCTGACATGACCCACGGAAGGCAATGGCTTTTCTTTAAACAGCCATGGTTGGTCATACGTCATTCTGCCTTCTGGGCTCTATTCCCTGACTGTAATGTTCTCCACCCTCCACAGCCTCAAAAACCCCTACTGATTCTTCTTGACACCATAGCATCACCTCCTCTGTGAAGATTCCCTAGCTCCCCATGGCATAAATAACTCCCACATGCTTTGCTGCCATAGCTCTTGGTACACAATTACCCTCTGCTGCAGCACTGACAAATAAAAATTCACATGCAAGATGCACAATTTTTAAAATTTCCTGGTAGCCTCATTAAAAAGGTAAAAATAAACTGATGAATTCTAATAATCTACTTCATTTAACTGGGTGAGTGCAAAATAATACCTTGTCAACATAGCATCAATAACAAAAAATAACAAGTTTTCAGGTCAATTGTTGGCGATCCAATGTGTATTTTACACTTGGGGCGGATTTTAAATCTAGACACTGAGTTGTCATCAAAAATAATTGACCTATATTTAGATTTCAGAAAATTTACAGTTGAAAAACTCAGAGTCATGTAGCCAAGTTGTTCTAAATATACTTGAAAGTTTTCTAATAACTACATCAAATATCAGTTATTTTCAGTTGAAATAAAAATAAAATAGCATTTAAAAACCAGTTCTTCAGCCACACTGGCCACATTTCAAGTGTTCTAGAATGCAGCTGGTGGTTATTCTTTTGGCTAGAGCAGCTCTCCTGTAATTACTTGTGTCTTCATCTCTCTTCCCCAATACATTAGACCATGTATAATTTACTTGTATCTTCCCCATTCCAGTATGAATGAGACTTGGGACATAAATGGTGTTTATGAAAATTTGTTCAATAAACAAAGGTGTAAATAATTTGACTCTACCACAACACTGAAAGCAAAAATATCAATGCCATTTTTGTATCTATGCACACCCACATATGCTTCTTCAGACGCAAGCACAGACACATGTACAAGCATACGCCTGCGGCATTCATCACGACAGCCAAGACGTGGTAACAACCTGCATGTTCACTAACTGATGAATAAAGACATGGTACACACACACACCTTGGGAGACTGTCCAGCCTTAGAAAAAGAAGGAAACTCTGCCAGGTGCGGCCACACGGACGAACCTGAAGGACTTTATGCCATGTGAAATAAGCCAGTCACAGGACAAATACTACACTCCCTCTAATAGTCAAACACACAGGAGCAGAGGGTGAAGTGAAGGCTGCTGGGGACTCGGGGAGGGGAAATGGGGAGATGCTGTTCAATCGTATAAACCTCCAATTACACATGAATAAGTTCTAGAGACCCGCTGTATGAGATTGGGCCTTCACAGTGTTGTGTACATAAAATTTTGAGAGTAGATCTCATGTTAAGTGTTCTTACCACAGGGGAAAAAATAGAGAAGAAAAGCAATAGAAAAAAAAAAAGGACAAGACAAAACAAATGTACTCATGTACTCAGTGTATGGGATGATGATAGTCAGGGAGGGAGCAGGGAGTAATATGGGAACTCTCTAATTTCTTTCTCAATTTTGCTATAAACCTAAAACTGCTCTAAAAAACAAAGTCTATTTAAAATTAGAGGCAAGAAGACCAGTTAAGACTAAGTACATTTGATTTGTTACTGATTCCTTCAGCATTAAAAAGTGCTTCATGCATATTATTCCCCCTTGTTCTGGGCCTCTGCCCTTTTCTTGTTTCTGTGATGCATTTGTGGGTGGTCTGCGTAATTAACATTCCATAATATTTTAACATTCTCTAGTTGTCTTGCCTTTTTAAATTGTCTTTTAAGCTTCTGGAGACAGAAATCATTCCTTGTACTTTTAACTATCACACATGATTTAATGGCAATAACAAATTGGAGAATTCTATATATGGCATATAATCAATTCTCAGAAGCCTTCTTTTTCTGTGAAGCCCTCCTCAATCAATTCCAGAAGCTAGATCTCTCAACATGCACACTTACACCACCATCTCTGATCTCTGTAAGCACTTTTCTTCCACGTACTGCGACGTGTGTCCCATGTATGATTGTCTTTCACCCAGGAAGGCGCGCTCCTGTCTGCAGTCTTCACTATGACTCGATCCTCGACCTTCCACTCTCACATCACCCTGTGCAGTGCTCTCATCCCTTAGGTAGGTGTTACTGCCTGTCCCCATTTCCCCCTCCATCCCCAGGAGTCACAAGGTGCAACAACGTGAGGGAGGCCACCCCCTCAGCTCTCCAGTCAGGTGTTCTCTCCCTAATAACAGATAACTCCAAAAAATGAATGCACACATGTAGATTTCCAGAAAGCGAATTATAGCTGGTTTATTGTTTATTCTGATGCTGCTTGAATGACTAAAAAGAAAACAAGATAAACACGGAGATGCGTTGGTAAATCAGTCATAGGTCTGTGTTGGTGTTCTTTCTCTCCTGCTTCAGCAGCTCTCTGATGGTCTCCATCTCCGCAGCAGTGAACTTGGGGGTTAGAGCCACGTTGTCATAATCAAATTCTTCATCAAGTGAGAAGGGCTGGACTTCATCACCAAGTATCTGTAAAGGTAACAAAGGAGGAAAAAACAAAAACAATCATTGTAAATGAAGATGAAGTTAAAAACAAACTATCAATATTAAACTTTTTTTAGACATCAGCATTCTCAGCTGATTAAACAATGTTTAAGAAATAAATTCAATTATTCAATTTTACCTAATTTAAGACTCAATATGTCCCATTTGTAGCATGCTGTATCTGAATGAATATCATTAAGTAATTCTGCCCAAGGCAAGAATCGGAATGTCTCCCCTGCACCCATTCATTACATTTTTTACCACTTGTCATGGCAGGGATAGAGACACATGGGAAAAATAGGAGTCATATTAAAATGTGAGAAAATATGCCTTAAGATTGGACAAACCTTAAATACATTTTCACAATTTACTAAAAAGACCTGTATTAATAAGACAATTTTCAGAGATAAAAACAGACTACACTTATTATCCTTCTTCAGATAATACCCATAATACTTGGCTAATAATAAAAGCTATGAAAACACACAGCATTGTCTTAAATTAAAAAGCTCAGAATCCCTTTTTTCTACCAACAATTTTTTAAAATATTACAGCTATGTAAAGTCAGAGTAGCTGCAAAGATAAAATAATTTTTATCTATTTATTCACAACTTGTGAGCTTTTAAGATTTTCTAAAGGAAAATAATACAAAGCATACTTTCTAATAAACAGAAAAAGAATATCTACATCTCATTATATTATACCCTAAAAACTCCTCCAAATGGTGTGTGATACAAGAGAATCAACCTGCACCTCTGTCTACCTCTACATGTACAGTGCTACTAGAAACTATGGCTCATGCAAGAATGAAAAAAAAATACCCTGAAACTATAATCAGCTTAAAATATTCTTGCATGGAAAGTGATCTCATTGGGTGGCTTTTGCAATATTTGTAAAAATGGAGCATACTGCTCAGGAACTATGCACTTCTACTCCAGGTGATAAAGAAATCGTGAAAAGTAGATTTCTTCTATCTGTTTGGCATATCTTGGCAGTGCTAAAAGAAACAACAGCCATTTATCATCCTTTCTTAGTAAAACAACAAAAGAACAAATTCCAGTGACTGAGTCATTTCCTCTTTATTAGAAAGTACATGTGTGCTTTCTTAACCAAAGTAATGGCAAGAGCTGCCACTGACTGCCCCATGTGCCAGCCTTAGTATTAGAGATCACGTGGGCATTAGCAGTAAGCTTCAAACAACCCTGCCAGCGGTCACTGTTACGCCATCTTATGGAGCTCTGAAAGGCTAAGGAACTTGCCCAAAGCTGTACATAAAGGGAAGAAGCAGGGCAATCTGCTTCAGATAAAGTTGTACTCGCTCAATGAAAATACCATCAAAAATCAACAAAGTCTTAGTTGTTTAGAAGAAAAGATCTTTTCTAAAGAAGATGAACAATTCCTACAACCTGCTATAGAAAATGTACTCAAGGCCATGTGTAATACAATGATTGTCTTTATAAGAACAGCTGAACACAGGAAGCAAATCAGCCTGCAGAGCAAAGTAATAGATCTGTCCATTTCAATCACTTTCTGAGATTAAATTTTTCCTCACCACAGCCAAAATAACAGAGGGGCAAGATTTCTAAAAGCAGCTCAAATGAAGAAATATGCATACAAATACACAATATGTTCCTTTCCTGAAGAGAAGCGCCCAGGCCTTCTCCAACTCTACTTAGCAGGTACTGAGCACTGCAGATTGACCACACGCCTTCCCAACTGGGTGCATAGACATTTGATTCTAATTGATCCTGGCACAGTATGTGGAGAAGCCCGTCTCCACCAGTGCACGCATCTGATAGGAGCTTTCTGTTTTACGGCTGGTCATGTCATCACAGGTCTGCCAAGCTAAGGCTACCCTCACATGGGGGGCCCACTGCTCTGGGACTCAGAACCCCACCCTGCAGCCTCTAAAACCCACAGTTGTAGTCAATTTGCGTTCATCTACCTCCCAGTGAGCTGAGGTTTACAGGTCAAGTTAGATAATTCCCTCTGCTGTGCTAAAATCTCAGCAATGCTCTAGTATGCCCTCCACACTTCCTCTACACAACACAGAATCTCTCACATTCCACCTCCCTTTCCTTTACTTGTTCATTCAATGAACAGAATTAGATATGGAGAACACAAAATGAGAACAGCAAAATCTGTGTCCACCAAGTTTCATAACTTCGAGAAGACAGAAGTAAATGAATGGTTTCAATATCATGTGCCATTTTCTCCAGGAGAATTACAAAGAAGTAGAAGCTTAATTTACTCTCAATTGAGTAAACAGCCACTCTCCAGAAAATTCTACCACCTCTTGCACATCACCCCACTTATCTTACCTTATTGTAGCACCACAAAAAAAGGCTTGCATTTTGAATTTCTGGACTCTTCAGTAAGGGCTAACTCCCATGGCTAAGTTCCTTCTCCCTTTCCTTTTCTGGAGGTACCAATATAGCCCATGGCTATAATATCCAGTTTTATGATACTACAGATTTAGAAACTTTTTTTAAGTGGACGGGGGAGAGTTACCAGTGATTGAACTCAAGAGCACTCGACCAATGAGCCATATCCCCAGCCCTATTTTGTATTTTATTTAGAGACAGGGTCTCACTGAGATGCTTAGTGCCTCACTTTTGCTGAGGCTGGCTTTGAATTCACGATCCTCCTGTCTCAGCCTCCTGAGCTACTGGGATTACAGGCATGCATCACTGGACCTGGCTAGAAACTTATTCTTTGAATGCCAACATGAAGATTATTCATTTATAATAAACTTGTGTATATAAAAAAGATACTTAAAGATATATATTTCTTCACTTAGAAACTAAGAATTATTAACAGCAGATATTGTTAAATTATTTTCCTGGACAGTCTGTTAAATGCTGAAATAGAAAGGCAAGAAACAAAAGATGTAATAATTTCATATTTGCAATGCCAAAATATGATACTCCAGATATTTTAAACCAATTGAGGGATAAAATGCAAGATGGCCAGTTTATCCCCGAGTCAAAATGTTAAAGGAATGGTCTCCTGCACTTGTTCACATATTTTCCATTCTTTCCACAAATTCTGTTCCTTTAAATTCTAGGTATTGTGTAAGGTGCTGGGAATACAAAGATGAAGAATTGCTGAAATCACAGACAAATGAGATAAATACATAAACAATCACTATAATAAAATGTGGTAAGCACAAATGGTATAGGTAAGAGGTGATGAGGACACAGACCAGGTTGGAGGGGATTAGAAAAGAAGCCGAGATGGCTAGAAGGGGTGTACAGGGTAATAAGACTGAGGGGAAACAGCTGTGCAGGGGAAATGGGATGCAGAATTTAAAATAAGATACAGAATTTCACATTTGTGCACCTGAAAGGAGTTTAGCATTGTCACAGTGTAATGTCACAGAGTGGCCAGAGATGATGAAAAGTCCCTCAAGGATTTTTTTTTAAGCAGGGCAGACACTTGGTCCTCTATGCATTTCAGCTAAACTCCTTCATTTATTCAAATGTCTACTGAGTGCCCACAATAAAATAGGAGCTGTAGTACAAAAAAGAAAGATGCCCTGCATTCTTGGAGATTGTATCAATACAGCTCACTTTGAAGGTTAAACAGAGGGCAGATTTGAGGGACATGAGACAGAAGACTATTCAGATCCTGCTGAAGCAGTCCAGGCAAGAAATAATGAGAACAGGGCACAGGTAGCAAAGATTCAAAAAATATTTAGAAAGTAAAATTAGCAGTGCTTGGTGACTAACTAGATATGGAAATGGCAGAAGGGAAGGGAAGTAGGAAGGGAAGTAGGTAAAGATGAGCTCAGTGGATAACATGTTGAATTTCAAAGTCCCCAAAAGAAGCCAGATAGAGATCAATTAAATATATAAACCTAAAGCTCACAAATAAAGGCCTAAAGCTAGAGATGCTGATTTGAAAACACAACAAGGTAGTAATTTAAGATGAAAATGGCCCCAAGTATACAGCATAGGAAAAACCACAGGGTAAGCAGGAACCATGGGGAATACAAATTCATTAAAGACGGATGGGGAAAAAACCCAAAGGAGGCAGAGAAGAACAATCAGAGAAGCATACAGAAAACAGGGAAGTGAGAACCAGTGAAACAAGACCATCGGGGAAAGATCAGTGGTGTCACAGTACAGAGATCCATTAAAATAAAGATGGCAAGTGTCCACTCAATGGGATCACTGTGAAATAACTGGGTTCTCCATTCTGATAACATCCAGGCAGGTGATGGAGACCAAGGACATTGTGCATCATATTGAAAGAGGAATGAGTGGAAACGAAGAAAAGTCAACCAGTAGAACCTAATGCTTCTGAAATCTGGGTAAAGAGAGATGGGGGCCGGTGGGAGGACAGGCAGGGAGAGAGAAAAAACAGTAACCAAAGAGAGGTCCAAGGTGACGGGAAGGTTGCTTTTCCTTGTTTTGTTCCAGTTTGTTAAGGATGAGAGAGACCTGAACACATTTGCAAGCTGAGGGGGATGAATGGAGAGAGAAGAAAGGGGAGAATGACCCCAACCATGTTATTTGTTCATTCCATAAATATTTATTGCCTGTCTTGTATCGTACCGAGTTCAACACTCATTCTGACCTTTTGCGTTTGAATTTAATAAGCTTATGAAGACATGCATCAGTGAATTTACACTTTTCCAAGACAAGGGAGACATGTAATTCAAAGAGGGACTGCAATTCAGAAAACATCACTGTGACCTCCCAAGTGACAGCTTTTAAAACACAGCAAGTTTGGATTTCTATTTCTGTGTTTTAGCTTGTGGCACTCTGAGAATTCTCTTCTTCTAAGCTCGGTTCATTTTAGGGTTCTAAGCTATTAAGACTCCAAGATCTTCAATTACAAACAGAAATTCTGATTTATTTCAAAGAAGAATATGTGCTATGGAGCACTAACTCCCCTGCTGCTAAACAAAAAAACAACTGTGAATTAAGTTATTAACTTGTTATTTTTGCCTAAGGAGCTGAAAGAAATGTGTGGATTTCAGGTGACTAATTTCAATCTAATTGAAATCTTTTTGTAGCCTCTCAGAGAATAGCATTTGTACACTATTAGTAAACCCCCAAGTTTCCTTTAAATTACTCATGTGACTTATTCTAACAGAGATACTGTTAAAAGGAAGAATCATTTTCATTCATAGGACCACAAAGGCAAATTAAAGAAAACAGAACTAATGCTCAAATCAATAATGGCAGCATTTAGCTGTAGGCTAGTGTACAGAGTAATATGGTAAATAAACTCTCTTCATAGTTGGAATTCTTAGAGTCCCATTATGAATTGGCAAAACAGGAGATCTTCTATTAAAACACAGGTCAAGTTTCTTCTGTGACCTCTTCTATGGCTTCTAAGGTTTTTCATCTTTCTAATGGGAATTCATTTTGCTCTATAAAGCTGTTCAAAACTTCCAAGATTCCTCAAAATAGGGCAATCACAGCAAGAAGTTATTTACAAATAACAAGTGGAAGGTTCCCAGAAAATACTGGACTCTAAGAGGAAAATGCATGTGTATAAAAAAGGGAAAAAAAATCAAAGAGACCCAATCCATATCAGAAAGTTGATGGGCTCTTAATAGGCAAGTAAGAGGAAGGCAGGGCATCCAGCACACATATTCATCTTTCCAGACTGAAGTCACAGAAACAAGTACCATATCCAGCCCCCAAATGGCCTTCTGGTGGGCCCTTATAAGACATATTTGCTAGAAACTAATGGTTATGTTCTTTTACTGACATTAGATGCTTTAAAATAAGATTAATGCTATTAAACCAAGGAATAAATGGTGCTACCCTGTGATTCTAGACAGTTCTAGAAAGTTTCTCAAACAACTAATGATTAGAAATAAAAATTCCAACCAAAATATTAGTCTGGATATTCTAAAGACAGCAAAAGTCATTTATTGATGGCGGAGGAGTTTGCCAACACAAAAACTTTTTATATCATTTTGATTCCAATGTTAATGTTTGTATTTCTGTAAAATTAAGAAATTTAAATTCAGGTTTAAAATATAATCCCATAATTTTAATTTGTATTTCACTAGCTATTGAGTAGATCCCAGAGAACATTCAATTTTTTTAACCCATTAACTGAAAACACTTTATGAGTTTTGATAATTGTCCTACAATATGTATATCCTATAATTGCACTGAGATATAATCAAATTTTTATAAAGGTGTCAGGTTCCATGTCCACTGGCCTGTCCAAAAACATCGTACAGTCACAACTGAAGTCAAGACCATAAACAGGTATTCAAAAGAAACAGGTTTCTGCTAGAAATAACTTTGCAATTTTAGCTCCTTACAACTCAGAAAAAGCAATCTGTAATTCAAAAAGCATATTGAAAAGTGGCTGCCCCAAATGATTTGTCTGGTAACCAATTTGGGAGTTTAATATAAGCCTGCAAGCATCCTGGATATACTTTTGTGATGTCAGTGAACAAAAATACTATGAGAAATTACTAAGAGTAATCGAATACTGAAATGTGTAGATTATTTCTGATGGAATGAGTGATTCAATAACAGAATGTCTTCTAGTGACAAGACAAGTGCCTGAACAATTAAAATCATCAAGAGTGACCCTAGGGGTTTTATTAGAAAGTAACAATGAAGAACCCTTAGCAACATCTTATGCCTTTACCTTAAAGTAAGAAGGGTGAGAAAGGTTACTTTCCAGCATCAGCAGCCTCTATTGGTGCACATTTGTTAAGTGAATAGAAGAGCTACAAAATGATAGAAGAAGATGGCCTTCAGGTTTTACATCTGGGAGAGTAAATGTATAGCAGAGATTCCATTCTTCCCTGTGTTTGATGCACATGGCTAGATGACATTTCCCAGGCTCCTTGGTGGGTAGACATGAAGATGCAACTAAAGTGTTTCACAGAGGAATGTGAGCAGCAATGAAGGGCCCCAAGTCCTCAGCCATGCAGTGGAATACTTCTACCAAGCTCCTATCTCCTGCCCCTGCATGTATAAAGGTGACCTGAGTTAGAATACGCAGGTGAGGATATTTTCCCAAGGGGTAGTGGACATCCAGAGAGAAGGAAACTGGGTCCTTGATGACCACTGAAAACTGAGCCACATCTGGTTGCTTTAAGAGCCTCTACAGATTGCCAAATAAAAGAAATAAACTTCTACTTCCTTTCAGCCACTAAATTATTATTGGGATTCTCTATGATAGCAGCCTGACCTTACCTTAACTGATATAAAAGATTCAAAAGACCTTAAAAATAATGATAATAAGCAACATGGCCAGTTCAGACTAAAAGGGGTAAGAAAATTGTCTGTTCCTTCTATTGCAAAGTCCCTAGGTAGGACTGTTCTATAGCATGGCAAATATCATTAAACAAAAATAGTTTCCAATAAAAACACAAGTGTTCTATGGGTTTAAAAAGATACACATTAGAGATAGATAAAAGTGAGAGGGATCAATTAAACTACTTCAATTCTAAATTTTCCCCAAACTGAGAAAAAAACAAAAGCACACAGGTATGGAAAGGACAAATTACAAAATCCAGGCTGTGTTGAGAGTCAGTTCCCTGTGCAGTACCTCCTCTGCTTGCTTCTCTGTTCCCTTAACAGTGGGCTTTGGCTTCACCTCAGCAGGGAGAGGCTGGTCCACAGCAGGAATATAAGAACAAATAATGGTGCTCACATCCTCTTCCACTTCTCCTGGAAGCAGCAGATTGAAATCTGTTGGACACAAAACATCTCCATTGATCCTTCTGCCAAGTTCATAATTTACCTAAGTCATCTAAAAGCTTAAAATAGTCGAAAGCATGAAGTAGACATGCCCATGCAAAATAGGCCCATTTCACAATGCCTGTCCTCATTTTAGAAACTGACTCAAAGGATGCCATTTCTGTAAAACATGATGCTGATGCATTTATTTTTGTCTTATCATTGCAAAGTTACAGTCCATCCAAAGGATTTGGCAGAAATGCTGGTTCTGGAGTATGCTGACCAGGCCTTGCACTCCTAGCGCAATTTCTACTTGGACAGGAAAACAAAGAAGATGTTACTTTTGTCTCATTTTCCTATATTTTCCGTAGGGGATGAAGAGAAAGAAAATAGAGTGCTGATTTCATCCTGTAACAATATAGCAATATTTCAAAAATATATATATTACAAAACAATGATGCCAGAAGGGAAGTACTTTAACTTTCAGCAGAAAAAATGAAGTACTCTATCATATTCAAAATGCATGGTCTCATTTTCAACACTTGCAAACAACAACCTATTCTCTGATTGCTCAGCTCAAGTGCAAGAATTCAATAAGCAATCTTGGTTTTCTGGCCAATTCATTATAAATGGATATGTTCCCTCATCTTCTCAGTTTATGAATACAACCAGTGATCTTCCACAGTCTTCTTTAAGGAAGACAGACAAATTGAAGCACAACAGGTTTCCTCCTCAGTCTGAGTTTCCATCAGGCCAGAGGGGCCAGCCAGAGCTAGCCAGGAATTTGCAGCTGGCTCAGGATTCTGCTGCTTGCTTCTAGAGGATGATCCTAATGAAGCTGCTAATTAAGTTCTCAGCGGAACTGATTAATTACCTACAGGCTTGCCTTAGCTGTTGCCAATGACAGCACATACACAGAGATAGCTGCACAGGTACAGATCCTCAAAAACAGAAACTGATATTTGAAATGCATCTCTCAATAGAGATCACCCTCACAAAAACATCCTCACAAATTCCTGGGACTCCAGCAACAGAAGGCATAGTCTGGACACTGAGAATTGCAATGGGGAGATGGGGATGAGGGTAGCTCTGCTAGGATCAGTTATTGAAATCTTAGAATATGATCTCACTAATTAGCAGAAATAAAAACAATGACACCAGCCAATACTTACATGCCCAGCATTTCATATGCATTAACACAGCTAATCCTCCCAATGCTCTATTATTTCCTGTGTTGCAACCAATGAGCTCTGAGCACTGAATAACCTTGCTCAAAATTACACAGCGAGAAAGGGCAGCCAAGCAGAGCCCAAATTTTAGCCCATAATGTCAAATCACGAACTTTTAAAAATAAGGTTTTCATTACGTTTATTTAACTCGATTAGATTATATATCTAAACTCAGGGTCAAGAAATGTCACTATTATAGAGCATTATCTTGGTTACACAGCAGAGTATACCCAGAGAGGTTAACATTTAAACCCAATACAGCTGGTGGACAGACCGACACTGTAATGTACCTGTTTATGAGTTCAAAGTCAAATTCCCTCACTGAGCTCCTTGTGGAGTAGCCTAGGACTGATCCAAGCCTGGCTAGGGCCTGCCACAACAAGACAAGAAAGAGAAGGTTCAGGTCTCTTAATGTGAAAACCAATATCTCCTGGACCCATTAGCTGCCTGTGCAGCATCAGTTCAAATGTGAAATCAAAATCAATTGTGCTTTCAGGGCTATTTAAGATCATCGTTCTGAATGAAAAATTGTGCTGTGAGGAAGACAAGGCTGCATGCGCTTTACTCCAACTCTTTACTTCCCCAATCTGTCTGCAAAGAAGGTAGGATTTTCAACAAAAATGGTTTCTTTCACAACAGTTCTACTGTCACGGGAAAAATTCTTTAGAAACAACAAGACTGCATACTTCACATCTTAAATTCCTGTCATCTGTTTCTTCAGTGTAAAGGGAAATGCACCGAGGCATATCTATTGGTGCCTAACACAGCACTTTCTGCATAGTGAATACCTGGAGAGAGGAGATGAATTCCCCATGTGTCAGCTTTCACACTGAACAGCAAGGATCAAGAGTCAACCTGCCAACAGGACTTTGTGGATGATGTAAAATAATCACAGTCCTTACTCTCGAAAACTAAAGATTGTTATGGGATAATTCTTTCACATATAAAATCAAGCAGAATAATCAAGAACAAAATTGAATGTCTCTAACTTGAAGATGACAGATTTACAAAAGGGTAAAATGACATGAACAAAAAGAACCTGGTAGGGCACCTGTTATGAAGAAGGCTGCTGTCTTGAAGCCATTTAACAATTGTGGGTATGTTATTTAGGCACACATTCATATGCTCTCAGGAGGAAAAATTATTGTATTCACTGATGGTGGTGAATAGAATTTCTGAAATTCCTTGTAAAACTAAAGTGTTTTAAGAGACTCAAGCCAATCCTAATTATTATCTCTAAAACACCCAAAAGCCTCATTTTTATCCTAACTAAATGTCACTGTGTGGGCTGATATGCATTGTAGAGTCACAGCGTAACTTCCAGAAATGAATGGCAAGACTGATTGGAATATTTTTTTTAAATATTTTTTAGTTACACATGGACACAGCGTCTTTGTTTACTTATTTGTATGTGGTGCTGAGGATCGAACCCAGTGCCTCACACGTGCAAGGCAAGAGCTCTGCCACTGAGCCACAACCTCAACCCCTTGATTGGAATATTTTAATCTCATCTTTTTCACATACATATGAAGAATTTCTAATATTTATGAACTATCTATTCATGTCATTTGTCTTTTGTATTTACTCAATGATTAGCAAGCCGAAAGTTATTATACCCATGTAATCTGATATATTAAAAAGTCACCAATCTAATTCAGACTACAACATTTAATCTGCCCAGCATATTTATAAAATTAACCCATGTGTTCATTTGCTACTATGTTAACTTTTCATCACTATGTCAAACACCTGAGAAAAACAACTTCAAGGAAGAAAGAATTATTCTGGCTCATGGTTTCAGAGGTTTCAGGCCTGATCAGCTGGTTCCATTGCTTTGGACCCAAAATGGGGCAGAACATCATGGCAAAAGGGAGTAGCAGAGTAAATCTGCCCAGCTGATGGCAGCCAGGAAGCAGAGGGAGGGAGAGAGAGAATAAAAGAAGGGCCAGAGACAAGACACAGTCCTCAAGGGCACACCTCTAGTGACTTGCTTCCTCCAGCCATGCCCCACCTGCCTACAGTTTCTACCACATTCCAGGAGTCCATTTAACTATCTGTAGATCAATCCACTGATGAAGTCAAAGCCCTCATGATCCAATCACTTCTCTAAACCCGCACCCTGAACATTGCTGTGTTGAGGACTAAGCTTTCAGTACATGAATTCTGGGGGGACACTTCATATCCAAACTATAACAGTTACCATGTAAAATAGCTGACATTTCCTGAAAATTCAGACTTCTACATCCAAAAAGAATACATGTAAGAAATGCTTTAGCCGTCCCTCCACACAGGGCTGCCAGCTAGGAAAGTCTACTTCTATGGTTCTTGTTCTTAAAAATCATTGAAGCCCGCAAAGACCTTTTGTTTATGGGTTCTATCTATTACCATGTGGAAATTAAAGTTCACAACATTCCAATATTGTTTAATGAATCATTAAAATTAATCCTACTTACATATTAGAATATTTTCATGAAAAATATATTTTTCCAAAAACAAAGAAAATAGTGAGAAGTATTATATTTTTTCAAATCTATTTAATACTTGGCTTAAGGCAGAAAGCTGAATTCTATATTTATTTCTGCATTCAATTTTTGAAATATTGTTTTGGTTAAAGTAAATGAAGATCTCTCACACAGATAAGTAGTTGGAAAGGGATAATTATTTTAAGCCTTTTTATATGATTATGGATATTCTTCAATATTGCACCTGAACCTGACAAATGATAGGGTTTTTTTTTAAAGGTTAGTTTTGGCAAAAAATCTGAAACTATGCTGTTAAATTTTTCACACTGGTCATTAAAATCCTTTGGTCTTACAAGTTGATAGTTATTTCCTCTATGCATAATTTTATAACATCATGAATTGCTTACTTGGAAAATATTGATTCACTGTGTTATGCAGATCTTCCAAATGTTGACATACTTCATTATGCAGAATAAAAATCACATTAGTTTACATCAGCATTTTTACCAAAAAAAAGCTTTCAAATATTGAGAAGCCATCAAGCTCGCAGTACTGGATATAAGTTTTCTAAAATTTTAATTTCACTTGATCTATTGCCAATTTTGTCATTAGCACTGAATACTATTAGTTGCTTGCCTCGAGGAGACAGACTCACATCACTCATTTTTCAGAACTATAGTTTGTCTGTCAGTCATTTTTTCAAGTAAAAATGGTGATTCATGAAAAGGAAAAACCAGTTCAGCACACCACTCAATCACTTGTATTTTTCTACAAGACAACCATTGTATTTCCATATGCAGCAGAAGTGCTTTGTGGGTATTTTCTATTTTGGCACAGAAATCATTAAAAAGAAGTATGTTCAAGGACCAAGATTTAGAAAAATGAGCAACTGTTACTACTTCATCAAGGGAATTTTCAATGGAAATCAGCATTTGTTCTGACTATAAATTTATAACAGTAAAGTTATCTATGAATGCTAGTACGGTTTGGTGCCACTACCTTGACTGACACTAAGTTACCAGCCTCTCCACCCATCAGTGCTTTTGCAACATCAGTGCAACTATCAACACATTTGACCTGCAGATCTCAGGGTCTCCCAACAACAGTTCCCACACTACAAGGTAAGTTTCTCAACAGCAAGATAATAGACTTAAATCTAAATAATTTCACTACATTAAATGTAAGTGAACTAACACATTCCAATTAAAGACAGGTTTAGAATATATGTATCTATGTATATCTATATGTGTGTTTACATAAATCCATTTATATAAACCTTATGCTGCTTATAAGCAACCTAAAAAATACTTTGCAAAAAAAAAAAAAAAGATGCAGAACAAAGGAAAGTAGAAGTGCAAGCAAAAATTACTGCTCATCTAAGAAGAACGTAGGGAAGAACAGGGAAGACTTACTTCATGGATGGGGCATCTGACAGCAACAGTAAATCATAACCCTCTACAGCATAAATACAAAGATAAATGTATGCAGGAGTCAGAATAAAGAAAATCAAAATATGAGCTTTATAACTAACTGGCAGAATTTGAAAACTGGGCTTGTCTACAGTCACAACTGGGCTTCAGTTAACAGGCCTTCCTTCCAAGCCTAGACATTTGATTACTCCACCTGAGAGAAGGTCTGCATGGCTGGCACCCAGAAGATATAGGGTAAACTGCTTCAGACCCCCAGGTCCGTTAAACTGGGGACTCCAAGAGAAACACTCCCAGACTTTTATCCAAGGATGATTCCCAGCTGTAACTGCACCTTGGAATCACTTGGGAAGCTTTCCAAATGCTGATGCCTGGGAAGACATCAGAACACTAAGGCAGATTCTCAAATGCAGGACCAGCCATTGGTATTTTTTTTAAGGCCACAAAAGAATGATCTCTAACAGTCCTGATAAATAAAAAATAAATAAAATGTCTAAATTTTAAGTTGGCTGAAACGTGCCAATCTCTCCTAGCTCAGGACCTCTGCACATGCTGCTCCCACACTCTCCTCTCTCCCCTCTCCCTCACTCACCCGTGTATCTAGTTCACAGTTGCTCGTCCTTTGGATCTCAGGCATTCAGAGAGCTTTTTCTGTTACCACAGGCAAACTAAAGTTCCCCTGCCCTGTGCTTTCATGAGATCTAGAACAATATATAACATATATTTGTGATTACATGATAAATGCCTGATTCTTCCAATTAATTGTGAATTACATGAGGACAGGAATCTGTTCTCTTTTATTTCTTCATTATATGCCAGACCAGCCACAGTTCTTAAATATTTGTTGAATAAGAATCCTGGTCATTCACAGGCTACCCAAAGTTGATTAAAGTTGCAGATAACCAAAGAATTTTAAAAACTGTATTACTCACCCATTATTGACTAAAAATGATTAGAAGTACTACAGAACTTGAAAATAAAAAATCAAACAGGGCTGCCAGTTGTTAGGTCGGCTGTAGATCTCGCAGGAGACTGACGCACAGCGTATAGTGTGGCGAGCTCCACGCGGCAGCGGTGGACACAGGACATGCAGCGTGGTGGATTCCACGCAGCTGAGGCAGTGTAGGGCATCGGTTTGGAGCAGCTGCAGGGAATGAAGCATCAAGCAGCCCACATGCACAAAGGAACAGCCTACCAGACGCTGATATGAAAGCAGCAATGGCGCCTCCTACCAATCGGTGGACTTTTCCTGACTCATCCCGGGTTTTGGCACCATTTGTAAAGCCAGATGACCAAAAGGCAGCGAATTAAAACCGCTGGGCAAGGCTTTATTGGAAATACACACTCTCGGGCTGAACTCTCCTGTCCATCTTGTGTCCGGGAGAGTGGCGCCCGAGAGCGTGTATTTCTAATAAAGCCTTGCCCAGCGGTTTTAATTCGCTGCCTTTTGGTCATCTGGCTTTACACCAGTGACTGAGCAGGAATCAGTGCTCATTTTCATTCAACATAATTAGCCACTGTGTAAGTACACCCACTGGCCAACAGACCTATAGAAGACAGTGTGATTCTGAGAACTGGACCTCAAAAAAATAGTCTCTTGAGCCAACTGCACTCAGCCAGAAAAGAGATAGGAACAACTAAGGAGGCAAAAAGAATAAGAATCAGAACAATGAACAGAAGTCTTCCTACTCTAATGGCCTCAGCATAACCACTAACAGCTATTCCAAATTATGATTTTGCTGAAGAACAATTTGAGCTATCTTACCTGAGGCATGACAGCCACCAGGCTAACTATCTTATCTCAAATTTGAAGGAGGAAAAACTAGTTAACTTGATGTCAAATAAACACAGGGCACCAAGCATCCTGGCAAATGTCATCCTCAGACAGCTGCTCAATACCACTGCACAAAGTTGGTCCCTCTGAAAGCTGCCTCCACTCTTTTCATCGGGGCTACCAAAATGCTAATCCAAATATTGAGGAAGAATCTCATTCCTGGATCTTAGAGAATATTGGTGAGAGTGAATAAGGTGAACAAATAAAATCAATGGTAGAAAAACAATATGCAACTCACTTTCTTATTGCCCCAGGCAAGTCTGTTGCTTAAACAATAACAACAGAATCTAATCAGTAAACTTCCCAGCTGCCAAAATTATACAAGCAACTTGCCTATTTAAAATGTCACATTTCCCATCTGATATAAATATTTGCCTTCTGCTCACATTCCTGAAGTGTAATACAAATTAGGCCCAAACTAAAATTCACCTTGGCACAAACTATTTAATTTCTTTTTTCTTTTCAAGTGACCCAGATTGCGCATTATGAAAATTGTGATGCCCTGGTAGTCTTTTCGATAATTAGAATAGATCACTGAAGCCTGGATCAATTTTCAGCAGGGGCTTTGCACATTATTTTACATGTGGGAGGGTCTTGACCAGTTCATTCAAGTCCCCTGAGACTTGGTTCAGCTTCAGTAACCTTTATATACAAATGCAAGACTGCCTGTTTTGATTTCTGGAAAAAATCATACTAGTGAGATGTTTATATTTCATTTTATGAAGAAAGGAATAAATCTGGTAATTAAAAGATGCAACTTGAAAATGGGTAAAGAAAAAGATGGAACAATAAAAGGAAAAGGTTAAAAGGCTAATTTAAAAGATTAAATCGGAATTACTGGCTATGTTAGTTTATGTCAATATACAGACCTTATCTTTGCTGGAAGGAAATATGTTTAAACCACCACAAAAATACCCAAAGTAGACACATCTGTGCCCTCCTATAAAACTGATTTTACACAGCAAATGTATTACAGGAAGATTAGAACTGTCTTCAAGTGTCATCTTCAAACTAACCACATTGGAATTGCATGGAGTGTGGGTTCCGAATGCAAATCACCAGATGTCACTGCAGAGCTTCTGAATTAGACTCTTGGGAGCAACCTAAGAATCTGTGTTCCTTACCATGCTTCCCTCTCCCAGTCACCCCAAACCCAAAACAGAGTGCTTGCTCTAAATGTAGCTTGCTCAGCTCTTCCTTCTAAGTCCAGTGGGAACCCCTGTACTTCCCATAGCAATTCAGAGCTATCCAAGGTGTAGAGTTAGAGAAGTCTCTATGGAAGATGTGATTCCTTTAGATCTCCGATCTCACTTAAATCAAATAAAACTTAGTATCAGAGTCTACTGGTTAATGGAGTGCCTGAGAACCAACTCTTCAGTGTAGTGTGATGTTTGGAAGCAGAATAAAAGTGCTAATTGCTTCCAATTACCAAAGTCTCACCAATTCAAGCAACCAAAGCCAGAGCAAGGGATTAACAACCAATTTACAGATAGTCACCATTCCCAAGCCAACCTTATCCAGTCACTTTAACTCCCTTCTGAATATTAAAAATACCATCCTTCCCGGCTGGGGTTGTGCCTCAGTGGTAGAGGGCTTGTCTACCATGTGTGAGGCACTGGTTAGATTCTCAGCACTGCCTATAAATAAATGAATAAACTAAAGGTCCACAGACAACTAAAACAAAAAATTTTTTAAAACCCACCCTTCCCCTAACAATAATGACCATAATCCATGTGTATGACCACCCAAAGACTGTAAACAACAGTTAAGTCAATTGACCTGTCCCTAAAGTTTAACATTCACTTTGAGACATTCTTATATATTAAA